>JAABLK010000262.1:0-38278 GCA_012295415.1 Phytophthora chlamydospora
TCTCCATAATCCTGGAAACCAGGTTCCACCTTGGGCCCTCGTGACCTTGGACTTCACGACACCTTCATCTTCACTGCGCTCAGCCCCCTCTAGTCACCTCTTGTCCGGCATTCCGAATGTATCACCCGGCATCCTGGATGCACCGCTCAGCATCCTGGATCGCGCCATCCAGGATGACGATCTTCCTATCCTCGTTCTCAGACCCCATGGCCCGTCTGCTCACCTCGCTCTTGGTTCCCAGTCAGTCATCCAGGTACTCTCACCGGCTCTCATCCAGAATGGCGCTCCTTGAGCCACTCTCTTCCACTGGATACTGGGTGCAGACCAGACGACCGGGCGGCAACGGGAAAATTCCAAGTTGCCTCGTGTCACTTACAGTAACACTCGAATGCTACGATTATTTAAGGCACTGTTTGACCCGTTAATTGTTGAGCAACAAGTGTGTCTGATAAGCGATTTAGACGAGTTTCCTCATTAAGTGCCGCCTGCCTTGGGCGTGCCCACGTCACAATTTCTTGCGTGATTGGAGTCAGAGTTCGGAATGCTTTTCGTGATGTCACGCGCGAGACCAGCAAATACGGCTGTTCTGGCTTGTTGGCTAGCCGAACCCGGGACTTCCACTCCGTTACAACCATCTTATCCAATGTATATCCCTGTACTTTATAGATAGTAGACCCAACTGCACAAACGACTGGAAATTGACTTGGCTGGACTGATACACTTCTCGCTCCACCAGACGACGTCTTAGGAAGTGATATTTCGGACGTTTGGAACGCTCGGGTATCGTACAACAGTGGAAACAACTCGGGATCACATCACTAGCTATGGCGGCTGCTGTTGGACCTCTTGGAATACGAACAATAATGGCTTTAGGGGGGACACTCGGAATCTTGACTACCATCTCAGCCACACAATCTTTGTCAAGCTTAAATGTAGTTCCGGATTGATATACGATTTGTTCAAGTGTTCCAAGAGTTTCATTAGCAACCATTTTTTTCTGGCCGCACGTTTTGTGTTATCTGGATTGGCATTCCGGGCACCAGATCAAAAATGGAGCCATTCGCCCACACTTGTTGTCGTGCAATCGCATGATCATTTCTACGTCAGACCGACTCAACGTATCCAGTTTTCCTTTGAAGTCGGCAACCACACGAAGTGGATATTGCCCTTCTGGAAGATGTTTCGCAATTGTCGTGATGAAATGGATATTGATCGCCTGTCGCGTTGCATTATCTGGCGTCACATATTTGCAAGCCAAGTCGCCCAGATCGTCGAGTGCAAAAGTTTCTGCATCAGTGATAACTCTGGCGTTAATGAGATCGATAAAGTTTGCAGTCCATGTTCCTAAACGCGCAAGACTACATCCGAAATCAATAGACCCCCAAACGGAACTTTCGGGTTGCGCGTAGCCCTGCGAAGTAGTTTGTCCAAGTCAACTAGCTGACTTTTAAACATCATCGACACTTCGTCAGCTACTAAGAGATCAAGGCCTAATATTGCGCCGCATTTCATGTTTTTCAGCTGCAACAGAAAACTAGCCAGTGTTCGACCGGAAATCAAGGTTGCAGCTTTGCCCGTTAAAGCCGTTTTCAGCAATCCGTCTCCACGTTTCCAGCTCACGCACAGTCTCTCAATATTGTTTTCGATCTCTTAAGCAAATTCTTCGTACAGCAAAGGTGTATTGGCATCTTAGGTTGATATCCCATCGTCGATAGCCCCAGTGCCGATTCCAATTGCTCCACAACCTCTGTATTGCGGGATACTTCCACTGCTGATGCATTCGCTAGAATAATGCTGTTGTCAGTAGTGAAGTCTTTGACCCATTTTCTTAAGAAAGTTACCGTAGGAAATCCCTCCAAATTTTGTTGGATTGTTGACTTATTTGCTGTGTAAGCGGCTAGGCCGTCAAGCATAGCGTATTCAGTGAAAGTGGCGATAATCGTGCTGATGTGATCTTCGTTAATGAGTCCTGTATGGCAATCCAAAGGATAGAGCTTGCTTAATAAAAAAACTGGTTATCATCTTGCCCACAATCCCGTAGATGAGTTGCAGCAGAAAAATTTTCAGCTTCAGAAGTCGGTTCATCATCACTTATAATCAAATCCTCACTAGCCTCATCACTGGATGTGGTTGAAGATACGTCGTCAGCATTTTCGGAGTAACCAAAGTAACTTCGTTGAGCTTCCGAGGTTGCTTTACTGCGTCCCAAACTATAATCATCAATATTGGCCATAATTTCTTTCACAAAGCTGCTACGAGTAACCTCCCATTCGAGAAAGGCATTTCGCCAGTTTTCGGCGATTGGTGATGTTGCTCCTGTCAGATCGCGTACTGTACGAAATGGCTTATATAAGACCAGTGCTCCAATAACACGCTTCAACAAACTGTCGGGAGACATATCACTCGTGATACACGGAATTGTGTACGCCAAAATAATAGGGATTAATTCACTTTTGTGAACACTGAGACAATGTGTTGCGCTGAGAGGATGCTCACTTTGGAAATGGTATCGAGACAGTTGGGGTCGTGGAGATCTTTTGCGATAGTATTTGAGTCCAAATTCGTAAATCCCTAGGTTATCGAGCTCATCTGCCCGATACATGTAGTCATCCAGCATACTGACAGCAGTGGCACTTGATTTAGCCCTCTCGCAATTCGTTTTGCTTATTACAAGCTGGCACTGGTAGTCGCCATCGGAGCACAGCTGCCGAATCATATCCGCTAACGGAAGTTACAGCATTCTGCGCTGGAGTAACAACACGTGCCCGCGTATAAATACAGTGCCGCCAGCGGGCCAGCCACCTCTTGCCTGTTCGTAACACTGTAGACCATTGAGGTAACGCGCTTCCGAGAGCGGGCAATGTTTTCACTTCCACATTCAGCGGCATTTTCGTCGGCGTGTTCTTTTTCCTGTCGGCGCTTTAGCGCAGCCACTGCAACCGGAACGATCGAGTCAGTGCGTTGTTGTTCTTTCGTAACATATTTGCAGGCATTGTAAATCCGATCGAGGACCTCTGATCCACCAAGCAGAATTTGAACATCGTGATTGCATTTTAATGCTGCCATCAGCCAATAATTGTACCCGTTAATGAATTCATGGGCAATCGTACGCTTAAGCTGTACCCTGAAGGTATGAACGAGGCGTTGTTCACTCTTTCGTGATGATACATATACCGGCATTGTGAATCATTTGCGGTAGCCCTTGAGATCTTAAAGCAACTTTTAGTATGGCCCCACCAGTGCTGGTTGAATAGTACTACGAGAACAGATACCATATAGTTCAGCGATTCCGTTGACATTCGGCTGTCGAAGGGGGATGGTGGTGTCATTTCAATCCGCCGAGTAACTGAATCATTTTGAAAAGCGTCCTGGTCGGCCTTACAGTATGACATTCGTTCTGAATACAAGGCTTTTAACCAGTTCGTCATTTCTGTGGTTGTCAAACCAGAAGTCTCAATTATGCTTTCTGGACACTTGAAATGGTGAAATCACTCACGCTCATCAATAATCTGAACAGCTTCTTCAAGCGTATTACGACATCTCTTTTCTAGTCCCGCTTGCCGCATTATCTCTGTCTGGGTTCATGGATGCTGCCAAGATGGTATCAATCTTCGCTGATCCAAAACCACTTTGCGTAAAACGTGCTGTGAGCTGAGTTGGGTACGACATACTCCACTGTAAGAGGCTCCATCACTTGCTGCCGTGCTTTGGTACTGAACAATCCTGAACAGGGATCTCTCCGTGCTATACTGTCTAGTTCTAAGCCAGTAAGATTTGAATAGCTTGCTCCACAGATCTGACAACAGCCCTTTCGATTGTACTTGGGATACGGTTCGACACAGTGCTCTCTGCGTAAGCTTTGACACTCTCACGAAATCTGCCACTGTTGGCGCTATTCAAAATATTATCCACTAGCATCGACTTTCTCGGGCAGTGTGATAGCCAAATAAGGAAACGAATGTGCAAAGTTCCACGTCCTTGCGTCTGGACCATTCCAAAGTAGGCCTTCACGTTTCCAATCAACCCTCGGAATGGCATCTGCTGTTTTGTCTTTGGGTCGATTCCTAGTGCAAACTTTATAAAAGCCTCAACTGTCCGGATGAAGATACGGGTTGACACACAGTTATTACCGAGGCTAGCACGCCTTAAATCCGAATTGGTTGGTAAGCTCGCCTTAAATCCGTATTGGTTGGTAACCTCGCCTCAAATGCGTCGAACATACTGTGCACAGTTGTTTTCCCCGTGTAGTGTGCCATGACGAATGAGTTGTCGGTGTTGGGTGTTATCGTCACAAACAAAGCGGGTTGGCCAAATCTAACTTGATAGGCAAACGCCTTTCGTCTACACTGCATTCGCTCTACATTACTCCCCCATACTGCACCAGACGCGATGTCAACCGTTTTTAAAAAGCGATCGACAGTCGAATCATATTCATCGTGCCGTGAACTATAACCTTGACGTCGTTTTTCATTCCGCAGCAGTACTTTTGCCAGAGATTCTGTATCAATGTTTTCATAGCCTTCAAAACGTTGGGGGAACTTCTTGCAGCGGAATGATGTTTGTGTGTACATATTTTGCATCGCAATTCGATCAAACGCAACCAGAACAAACGCTTCATTTTCGGCAAATCGTCGACTACTCAGCATTGTATAATATTTAATGCACTCTTGCGTTGATACGTTAATAGGCCGATCTTCTCCAAGATGCCCACGACCAAACGGAAACAGATGTGGAAGCATCTTGGCGAATATTGAATCGCTACTGGAGAATCGATTTGAACTCTTTACCAAACCTTTTGCAGTGTATCTGTTGTACTTGACGTGTTAGTTTCACCAATCATTGACTCGATTGGCACTACTGAAGTATCATCGAGAAGTCCAGAAAATCGCTCCACAACAGCGTTCTCCTCGTCGTCGCCTACCAAGACTGTATCTGTCAATCCACGAATGGTTTCCTGTTCACGACTAGCTTCTCCATTCAAAACTCCGTCCACATCTGGGATCTCAAGGAACATATCATGATTGATGACATCTTCACTGAAATCGTGTTGCCCACATTTCGAGGTCTGTACACCTTTGTAGAGTTCATTGTTGCTCTTGTAAAACGCAAGTGTATCAAAAACGACAGATTTTCGAATAATGTGCATTCGACGAATCTTTGATAATTGCGTGTCAGTAAAATCTCCAACTAAGGCCACGCGTTTTTTTGTAATTTTCCGGGCTCGATTGCTAGGTTGCATTCGTCGCAAACGCTAGCCCACCAGCGTTTTCTCATGAAATGGTCGTAATACACGTGAATTGCTGACTTAGACAGCAGCACTTCCGATAAGGTGGGAACAATGCAAAAGCAATCATATTCATCAACCAGTTTCTCCGGAAGATCAAAAGGAATAGATCCCAGCACTAACTTAACGTTTTCAACGTACTCCACAGATTCATCGCTCGTTCGAACAGCGCAACATTGACGTACGAATCGGTCACACACTAGGCAAATCCCTTCATCAAGTTCATCAGGTCCGAGTGCTTTTCGATGCCCTGCTACTGCAGTCTGCTGTTCTTCCACTGTGACAGGTCTTAAGAAATATGATGAGGTAGAACTTGCGTCTTCGTCGTTTTGATCGTTTGGGTCGTTAGCATACTTCCTTGCACGAAACTTTGCCTTTCGAGCGTTGTTTATTTTCTCGCTCAGCCGCCCGTTCTTCATCACTCTTTGTCGCGCGTTTCCGCGCTCGGTATTTTGCACTGCGAAGCCGACTTTGCTCACGCTTTCTCGCATCACCAGAAGGGATACAGCCTTCTTCGCTAACCGAGATAGCATAAGACGCCCCTTTCAAAAGCTCGAGCGCACACACAACTCTATCATTGCTGTGATGTGCGTCTACGTGTGCATGAGCGCTGGATCAGCTTTTGTGACGACCCGGTCTTGAGCGAAGGCGTATCCACAAGGAACGGCTTGCAGTCCGTATGGCGCTTCTTGAAGTTTTCGAACCAGTGCACATTGTGCTGTATCCGCGCCAGGTGTCAGTATTCACGCAAAGTCACCTGCTCCACATGAGTATTATCCCGCAGGAATTGGGCCTGCGTCGGACTCCGTGCTTTCGAGGACGTCGCTTTGGATGCTGGAGGTCGCAGATGATGCAGTAGATCACAACGTCACACTTGGCGAGAATGTGTCTCCGACGTTTCCGACGACCGCGTCTCCGGTTACGAGGGCGCTGTTTGCCGTGCCGGCGGCCACCGCCATGTCGCCCTGGTCATGTGCTGCACCACCCCGGCATAAGGCATCAGGTGAGTTGCACCACCCTGGCGGTTTAGATCGTGATCTTTGGTTTTCTCTGGGCAGTCCGCCTTCTGTACCCAGTATTGCAGCAGTAGAAGCACTCGTCACTTCCAGCTACCGATGCCTCGTCTTGGCTGCGCTTCTTGCCAGTCGCCTTCTCGACCACGTTGATCGCCACAGGATGCCTCTTGACCGTCACCATGGCAATCTTCTTCTTGGAACGATTGCCAAAGACACGACGAAGGCACTCCTCCACATTCTCGATGGTGAACCAGTTTTTTGTGTTATGCTGACGAAGCTGCCCCAGAACTGACTTCGGAGCAAGGCCTGAACCGCTATGCATAACGAAGTCCCGGTCACCATCTCGCCACCACCCACTCCTTTCATCTTGCGGTTGATATCGTGTCGCAGCTTCTTCAGCTGGGCGAACAGCGTGCCGAGGTCACCACTCCAGTCGGACGTCGCTAGCTACTCCCACTGACGTCTTAGCTCGATGATGTCACCGACATCCCCCAACCCGTATCTCTGCTCGAGCTCCTTCGACATCGTAGTGCTTCATCCTGAACATTTGATCCGGCAGTGCGCTTTTGCCCAAGTTCGTAGTGCCACTTGGGTTTAGTCGGTGCAAAACGAGTACTGTTTGAACTGTCGAAAGTGGGGGGGGGGGGATTGGGGTAACACATGCTGTCCTGATCTGTGTATATGTGGATGATATCACCCTTGCATCGAGCAGCATGTCACTGCAACGTGTCTTGTTAATCACCTACACGCTAGGGTTCGTCGACACGGTGCCGATTTGCGCCAAAGTCCGTCAGGCCGTCAGTGGACAACTCAGATCCACTTCGCCGGTGTGTGCCTCACTGACACTGATCTCCAACACTCCTCCTCGACTGAGCCAGGTTAGGACTTGTCTCGGTGCGGAATGATCAGCTTGAGCATGGTCATGTTGCGGCCATGCAACTTTGTACCCAATGGTTTTGTGAGAATAGCAGCCTTCATCTCAGTAGTGGGGCAGTAGGTCACACGGACGTCCTTTTTGCGGATGGCGTCTCGTATGAAGTTAAACTTTATGTTGATGTGTTTCATGCGCGTGGTGGTGACATCGTTCTCCATGTTCTTGATGGCTCTCTGGTTGTCGACATTCAGTACGACTCCTTCATTCTTGCTGCGAAGACCAACCTCTGACATTAACTCTTTGACCCACAAACAATCTTGCACTGCGGTCGCGCCAGTGATGTACTCCGCTTCTGCAGTTGAGAGAGCGACAGTTGACTGCTTCTTGCTGTACCAGGAGATCGGCATGCTGTTTATGGTTAGCAGCCCGCCAGAAGTTGATTTGGCATCCTTGTCACCGGCCCAGTCAGCGTCGCTGAAGATGGCTGCATCAACGTGTTGTTGAGGTGCTTGGAGCCGGGGATAGTGCAGCTGCATCTCTCCTGAGCCTCGCGGGTAGCGTAGTATACGCTTGACAGCAATCCAATGTGCATTGGTAGGCATAGCCACGAAACGAGCCAGGTAGTTCACAGGCATCGTTATATCTGGGCGAGTGCAGTTGCTTATCCATAAGAGAGATCCAATCGTCTCACGCATACCGCTGTTGTCGTAGAAGGGTTCTTCATCCTCGCTGCGAAGGTCCTTAGTCGATTCCATTAGCGTTGTCACTGGGCGGCAGTTCTCCATGCCACATTTGATGAGCAAGTTGTCAATGTTTGCTGTTTGGTGCTGGTAAATGCCGCTGTCGCTCTGCTTGATGTTGATTCCTAAGCATTTCTTCGCTGGACCCATGTCCTTGATCTGGAATTGGTCGGCAAGGTTCTGCATTGTCCAGTCGGAGTCACTTTCGCGCTGGCTGACGACAACTACATCATCGACGTAGAGACCCAGCAGCGTCAGCTTGCCTTTATGCCATCTAAAATACAAGCAAGGGTCGAGTTGACTCCTTCGGAAGCCGAGCTCGAGCAAGTATCGGTGGATGGTGTCGTTCCAAAGTTTGCCGCTCTGCTTTAGGCCGTATAGACTCTTTTGAAGTCGCAGACACTTCCCTCGGGGAAGTCGTAGACCTGCGGGTGCTCTCATGAAGATGGGTCTGTCCAGGGCAGCTCGGAGGTAAGCGTTGGGCACGTCTCCTTGCAGAGTGACAGCGTGCTACAATGCGGCCAAGGCAACCAGAAGCCTCAAGCTCGCGATTTTCAAGACTGGCGCAAAGGTTTCATCGAAGTCGATCCCGTACTTCTGGTTGAAGCCACGAGCAACTAGGCGAGCTTTAAATCTCTCTAAGTCACCTTTGCTGTCAAACTTCAGCTTGAACACCCATTTTGCAGTGATGAGATTTCCATCGCTTGGCACATCAACGACAGTCCACGTCGCGTTGTTTGAGATAGCCTTCAATTCCTCCTGCATTGCCTGCTGCCATTCTTGCCAGTAGGGGCTTGTCAGTGCCTTGGGTACGCTTGTCGGCTCCTTAGTACCATCACTTTCTCGAATGGTAAAGAGAGCGGTGCCACCACCAAGGCTGACAGTCAGTAGAGCGGTCACTGGAGCAGCAAATTCATCGATAAAGGACTGGGGAAGTTGAAAGGCCTACAGACCAAAGTCCATTCGTCGATGATTTTTCCACCTCGGCGATCGATTTACCCGATTCGGATTTGATGACACATTGATGCTTGTCGAACGCGCAGGTGAATCCGCGTGCTGTGAGCTGGGCGACCGATATCAGATTTCTGTCGATGCCGCTGGCGTAGTACACGTTCTTCAACAAGATAGTGCGCTTTACCCCACTCGCATTTGTACTGATGATCGCATTTCCTTTTTCAGTGGCCACGACGACATTGCCATTTGCCACTTTGATGGAGAGCAGTGCTGGCTCAATCGCAAAACGTTGGTCGCGGTTTGTGCAGAGATGATGAGATGCACCGGAGTCCACCGTCCATACGTTTGTCGACGACGTTTCGTGAACGCTTTGCCCAGAAGCACTAGCAGCAACCCAAACATAGGCTTCATCGTCAGAATTATAGGATGCTTCATCGTCAGAGTTGCTGGATGCTTCATCACCGCTTACACTCGCAGTAGCCACGTTGGCGCTTCCAGCGGAAGTTCCGCGTGACGCTAGTTGTTTCGCTTGCTCCACAATTGGACATGAGAATATTTTGTGGCCGGGCTGACCGCACACGTGACAGCGACTTTCACTCTGGTTTCCTGTTGCGACAAAAGCTTGTCCATTAGGTCGACGTTGTGCAAGATGCTCCGAGCTTTCACTTCCAGACTGTGAAGTACGCCACGGATGGCCATCGTTTGTGCGATCTCTTCGATCTTGAGCGCGATCTCTATGCCCATTGTGGTTCCGGCGGTCGTTGTGGCGACTTTTTCGTTCATCGCTCTTGGTACCATTGCGTCGACCGTCACCTTTCAGCTTGTACAGTAGTCGCTTCATCCTGTCAGTTTCTAAGACGTAGTCTGACGTATCTTCAGGTACTGACGAGATAAGCGTGGCAGCCGACTCGGGACAAGCGTGGTTGCCAAAGACTTCCATTACCAGTTTGGTCTGATCACCCTCCATGAGGCTCTCAATGAAGTTCAAATACTCCAGATAGTCGTGCCATGAGTCACCTTCGCGCTTGTTGCACTGCATCTTTGTACTGAGTTTAAGTTGGCTTAACTTGCAGCCGAACTCTGCGCGCATCGCACACTTCACTTCGGAGTATGGTATGCTATCATCATCGTGACGTCGCTGCCACTCGGAGTTCTTCTTGTGATAATACCTGGACGCTGTCCCTTCCAGGAAGTTGACAATTACCGATGCCTTAATTTCATCAGTCCAGGTGGAGCCATTCACGAGCGCTTCGGTTCTGATAGCATGATCGAATTCACTGATGAAGGTTTCGAAACCAGCTCCAAGTCCAGGGTAAACCTCGTTCCCTTTGAAGTTCGAACAGCGAACATCCTTGATTTTGGGTTTCCGTGGGGATGGCGGTGCCGTTTCCGTGCTGGTGTCTGACATGGAGGGCGCGCTACGTCCGCGCGTCGCGAGCTGTCTCTTCATTTCAGCCAACTCAATCTGCAACTGGAGGATCAACTGGAGCTAATCGTTCTGCTCCATGGATTCGTGATCCGCAGGATCGAAGTGCAACTCGTCGGGCAGTCCAAATCGGTTCAGTTGGCGAGGTCTTTCCGCTTTATCGGCGTCGTCGGCACCTCGTGCCTCCGCGTATTCTTCAAAGTCTTCTTGATCGCCTCGCGAGTCTTCGAACTTTTCACTGGTCTCTGCAGAAGGCGAGCCAGTTAAGCTCATAACCTAAAGGGAGCACACTTGAGCACTTGGCAAGGTTGCTCCTTGTTGGGGTGCCTCGCACCAGGTATATTGTAGAATGAATAGAGATGCTAGAAGTCTGCTCTAGTCTAATATGCATGGGTGGTTTCATCTTGGGCTGATGGAGAAGTCGCTTCCAGCATCGCAGGTCGTTGCTGACGCTACACTGGTCGCAGGTGGCGTCAGAGCTGCTGATCTCCAACACTCAAACGAGGTATTGAGTTTTGCGTTTCACGGTTGCTTTTCTGTGCATCTGACGCCAACAAAATCGTGGCTGCTTTCAATGGCGTCTGAAAAAACAGTAGATTGTATGGGGAGACCGCTGGGGGTAAAACAAATTTGTGTGCGCACACACGCACAGGAAACGCAAAACGTTTGATACAAAAACGATGTCGGACGCCAACGAATTCAAGAGAATTGTTGTGCCTTTTGCACAAATGTGGCAGACAACCATGTGGTACACGTAAGTTAGTTCTGTGATGTGGTTTACATCATCTGGATTGATGTGGTGCACATCTATTAAGCGTGACGGGACAGCCGCGCCGGCACAAACAGTTTTTGCAAACTTCGAATTTGCTGCACGAGCATCAGCACGAGTGGAATGCCTTGGCCGTTACGCCCTGTATTGGGGCTGGTGCCGCGCCCGCGGTATCCGAGGTTTGGCCCGACATGTCCTGGTCCTGGGTTGGGTATAGGACACTAACGTTGGGTGGCGCACCCAAATGGCATCTGTCAACAGATTCTGTAGACGACCTTCAATCTCAGAAAGCGGGTGAAGCGAAGACTACTGTGGCATCAACACAATCATTGCCAGTGCATTCTACGAAACGCAGCGCTGGATAGCCCCAGTATCGATGCCCAAGACCAACGTAGTCGAATGCTGTTGCCTGCGAAGTGAACAAGCTTTCGCGCCAGTGTTGTTTTGTCCGCCGATCCAGACTAATCTGTCTAGGACAAAAATGTTGGCGACGGTGTGATCTGTCCAAGAGTGCCAAGAAGACCGACACGCAGCTGTGCTAAAGGAGCGGTGCTCTTCGGTGAAGTAGACGACAAAGACTCTTCAATCGTGGAACACATGTACCTCCTCGGAAACGGTAGATCCACCAGCGAGCTCAGATCCTTCGGGTGAGCCTCCAATCCCTCATGGGACACACGATGTCCGAGGTAGTCGACCTTCTTCAGCCCCCAAAAACTCTTCGCGACACTGATCGAGATGTTCCAGTGTTCCGGTAGTGACATGTGGTCCTGCGCACAAAGATGTACAGGAAACATACCCGCCGAATCGCCTGCTGCTGGAAGCACGAGCGACAATTCTTTTTAGACTAGAGACTACCAGTAGCTCAGCTCAAGCAGACAGCCACTCCACTCCATCAGCCGCCACCTTCTAACGTTGAAAAATGGCCGACGAGGACTAAACACACCATCTGGTACTGTGATTAGTCCATTAAGTCCGAATGTCCCATCAACAACAGTACCGTCATCCACAAAAGCCCCACGTACGTTGACAGCCTCTCGCTTTCATTCTTCAAGGTCTCTCACTTCGCATTCCACAATCAAGCACACACACGTGAAGCACACAACTTATCCAAACAATGCCGCAGTCCTTCACGGACCTGCTGCCCGTGTCGGAGCAGCAACTGCCGGCCTATGCCGTCGCCGCACTCGTGCTGTACCTGTCGCTGCGGTCGCTCCTCAACGTGGACCGCGTGCTCGCCAAGCTGTGGCCGTCGCTGCTTCTCCTCTTCGCCTACTATCGCTACCGTCTGGCCGCCTCCGCATCTCTTCCCTCCAGTCTCCTGCTACAGCTCTGGTCCTCGGCACAGCAACGCGCGCCCGTGCTGGAGGCCGTGCTGGCCGACTCGCTGCTGCTAGTGGCCGCCATCTCGGCCCTCTGCTTCGCCATCTCAACGCTGCGCCACATGCGCTACGTATCTCGCAAGAACCTGCTGAACGTGGTGGGTGGCGCGCTGCTGGATGCACTGAAGCAGCTGCCAATTGTGTCGACTAAGGTGGCGGCCGAGATGCACAAGATCGAGGGCGAGGTGGAGCAGTCGCTCAAGGGCCACGACCCGTTGGCCGGCAAGATGGAGAAGCTGCACGTGCTGCCTGAGAAGGGCATGGACGACGCTAAGCTACTGGCGCTCATGGAGAACCTGGCAGGTGACAGTGACGACAAGTGGCGCGAGGGCCTCGTGTCGGGCGCCGTCTACCACGGCGAGAAGGAGCACCTGGACGTGCTCAACAAGGCCTACGCGCTCTTCGCGGTGTCTAACCCGCTGCACGCCGATCTGTGGCCGGCAGTGAACAAGTTCGAGGCCGAGGTGATCGCCATGACCGCGGGGCTTATGAACGGCGGCCACCCCGAGGTCTGCGGCACGCTCAGTTCCGGCGGTACGGAGAGCATTTTTCTTGCCACCAAGACCCACCGCGAGTACTACCGCCATAAACATGGTATCACCAAGCCCGAGATTGTGGCTTGCGTGACGGCCCACGCGGCCATTGACAAGGCGTGCGAGATCCTGGGCATCAAGCTCATCAAGGTGCCCATGGACCCCAAGACGCTCAAGGTCGACCTGGACGCCGTGCGCTGGAGCATCTCGGCGAACACGATCATGCTGTATAGCAGCGCGCCCAACTTCCCGCACGGCATGATCGACGACATTGAGGCACTCTCGAAGCTTGCCGTACAGAACGACGTCGGGCTGCACGTCGACTGCTGCCTCGGCGGGTTCGTGCTCCCGTTCGCGCGCGAGCTGCGCTCCGACATCCCCGTTTTCGACTTCTCTCTGCCCGGTGTGACCAGCATGTCTTGCGATACGCACAAGTACGGCTACGGCTCCAAGGGCACGTCGGTGGTGCTGTACAAGAACTCGGAGATCCGGCGATTCCAGTACTTCTCGTACGCAGACTGGACGGGCGGACTCTACGCCACACCCACGCTTGCAGGCAGCCGCCCAGGCGCACTGAGCGCGGCGGCTTGGGCGTCTATGGTGCGTCTCGGACATGAAGGGTACCTCGAAAAGACAAAGGGCATTTTGGAGACTGTGGACGAAATCAAGGCCGGCATCCAACGCATTGATGGCATCCACCTGCTCGGAGACCCTAAGGCGATGGTCGTGAGTTTTGCTGGGGACAAGGGCTTGAATGCACTCAAAGTCAGTGACGCGATGGCGAAGCATGGCTGGAGTCTCAGTCCGCTGCAGCATCCGACGTCTGTCCACTTGTGCGTGACAGTTCGCCACATCGGCAAGGCGAAGAAGTTCCTGGACGCACTGGAGGAGGCTGTGAATGAAGTGAAGCAAGACCCGAACCCGTCGCCTGAGGGTGGCAGCGCCATCTACGGCATGGCCTCCAGCTTGCCCTCGGGCCCCGTGGATGACCTGCTGCGCATCTACACCGACATTACGCTCAAGGTTTAATCTATTCAAGCCGCAAGCAAGCGCGGCACAGCGGGAAATAAGACCCTACTACGTTAAATATCTCATTTGATGGTCAAGACGCTGCATCCACGGCGACTTTGTTGAGTTGTTGTCCCGAGAAGTGCGGCTTCCGAAGCTTGCGACCCGGTTGAGAAGTATTGGGCTTGTCAGGCTTCTTCGTATGAAGAATGTGCACTTCTTGCAGCTTTTTGAGGTGCCCTAGCTGAGCAGCGAGTTGCTTCATGCAGATGCCTTTGCGCGGGGTCAAGTTCATCCAGAGACAATTGGACGAGTCTGCAACTGGTGAAAGTGGTGCGGTCAAGCTCCCTACTGAATACGCCTTGTCATGACGCTGCTCGCCCTGAAGCTCGTACAGGAAGGCGTTTTCGAGTTCATCCAGAGAGCGTCGCGTATATTCGAGCGCAAGGATGTCACGTGTGGAGGAAGCTGGCCAGAAGATGGCATTGCCCGGTTGAACCGACATGTTCAGCACTCCTTGGCGCGCGTAGGATGTTTGCCACTTACACAATAGCGAGTCTGTGAGACTGTTGTTAGCAGTTCCATCGTCTTTCTTGGGGATGGCTCGATCCTGTCGTGTTGTTGGGTAAGCTCGAATCACCACGTACCGGATCGCCACAACGAACATCTCCGGGTCGCGACTGCTTGCAGCAACTCGAAAGCATTTATCGCCAACCCCCACAAGCTTTGAGGTTTGATCGAACAGCATGACTGAGGGCCAAGGCGATCGGTCTTCGTCTTCCAAGTCAGCACCACTGTTGCACGTTCTGCTATCATCGTGTCGATGGAGTCTTGTTTCATGCTGACTTGTGTCGGCCCCGGTGCTTTTTGACAGTGATCGCATGCTTTCGGGATCTGGAGCAACTGCCGTCGGTGTTGACGGAACTCGCGATATGCTTATCGACTTGAACAAGTTTTCCGTAAGAAGCTGCTCATGCTGAGTGTGCGCTGCCAGGAAGTCCCAGTAACACAGCGGTTTGCGAAACACGCAAGCGTCACAATAGAAGCGGGCGTCGGACTTCCCACCATCTGCCGTGATGGCTACGATTGCTTGCTCAGACAAACTTGCCCAACGACTGCACGCAAGGTGATACATTTGACCGCAACCATTTCTTGAGCACAGTAGCGACGGCTGTCGCGTTTGTTTCCGTCTCGACGACTTCACGCGAATAATCTTTGTGCACACGGCACAAGTTCGCGAGGCAAGTATCCCGCTTTCATCGTATTGGGCGATGCTTGTCCCCGCTTCCAGCCCATTTTGCGATGAACCTCCTTGTACTCTGTTTCTCGTCGCCACTGCAGCAGCCGGGGGTGTTTTTGGGCGGAATTGGTCAGCGAGCGAACGCACACGACCGACGTAGTTTTGGATGCTAAGTACGACGTTAAGTTGCGTGGAAATGGAGGCCGTCACCAGGACGTTTAAGTTTTCACCGTCGAAGTCTAGCAGCACTGGCATTCCTCGTTCTCCTGTCGGGGCCAAAATGAGCTGGAAAGGCTCAAGCGGTGGGATCAGGAGGTTACTGAGTTTTCGCGTGAGTTGATCTTTCAGAATGCCGTAGATCGTCTATATTTCCCAGGATACACAAGTCAACCAACATCGTGGCAACATAATCGCAAGCAAATGCACGCACCTCAATTTTTAGGAGCAAAGCAGGAGCCTTGCACAGATTCCACAGAGTTGCAGCTGAGTATACTGCAACTTCTGTGGCAGCACCATCGGCTTGCTTGGCGTCAAGCAACCTCAGTAGGACGGGGATTCCTGCAAGTGTATCTATTTGCTTCTGACAATGATTTTGCGTGGAGAAGGCCAGCAACGCGGCAGCACTAACTCGCGCCAGCTCATTATCACCGCTACTGTGAGTGTTAACCAAAAGCATCGACAGCGGACATTGGTGTCGATGCGAGACACAGTGCCATCTACGTGCACACAAAACACCAAGTCCGTCAGTTCGCTAAAGAAATACTAACCTCGAGGAACATACACAAACACGCGGACCTGTCACATGAGCTGGCGCTTAGTCGACCTCGCTCCGAGTGGGCCAAGTTCCCTAGAATCCTATCAGCACGGTAAATGTGTGTCAGCGTGAAGATGAACTTCTCCATCGCTCATAAGTCAACGCCTTGACTCCCAGTACCCCGCACACAGACGTCGTGTTCCAACATTGGTGGCCGCTTTGGCGATGAGTGTGACTCGACGGACGCCCTGGATTTGCACGAATTGGTCACGCAGGTGGGCGTCCCGTGCCAGCATGAGCAGTCGTCGCATATCCATCTCCACGTCAGCAGCGTGCTTCTCTCCGTCTTCATTGCGCACCAGCAGCGCCACCAGCTCATTAAACGCGCCGTCGTGCCCTTCAGCTCCCATCGGCCAGGTGGCGTTTCACAAGTTGAAGTGGGCGGGGGGGGTTGCTTGATGTTTACACACCATTTTAGCGTACACGAGCGCTCCCACTAATTACGTATTTGATGGGTCAAGTTCATAACATCAGTCCAACGCCTTGAAATTCGCGATGAACCGCAGCGTCCGCCGTCGCCTATTGTCTCTGGGCGTGTGGCCCTCCCTTCTGACCGCCGCGGAGCACGTGGCCTGGAAGCTGCAGCTCTTCTGCGTGGCACTGCTGCATCTGCTCTTCTCCAGCGACAAGCAGTGGCTCTCGTCCCTCCCTTCCTCCTCAGTTCCCGAGAATTCCACAGTCCTCCAACTGGACCCCCCTTCCGCTTTCTCCCCCGTCCTCACCAAGCGCAAGCGCCTACTATTCATCCGACACGCTGAGTCCGAGTGGAACGTCGTCTTCAACCGCGGCCTCGATCTCCGTGCGCCTCTGCGGCTGCTCAAAGCCGTGGCAAGAGAGTGGCTGCTGCTTCCCTCGGGCGACTCGCTGCTTCTGGACTCGCCACTGAGTCGACGTGGCCGCTTCCAGGCCCAAAATCTACAGGATCTCGTGGCCTCAGAGCAGACAGATCAGCTGCTGAGCCATCTGAGCTGTCCTCGGCCTGACAGCCTCGTGGTTTGCTCCAACCTTAGAAGAGCCATCGACACGGCGCGCATCGCGTCGGCTGCACGGCTAGAGGCGCCAGGCGAGCGCATTCATGTTCTATCGTGTCTGCAGGAGATCGGCCGTAATCTAGACACGCTGGCGCTGAGCGCGCCGCATTCAGTGCATCCGCGAGAGGTGCTGGCTCAGCCTCCGCGCGGTGAGAAGCGCCACGACGAGCTGTTCAATGTGGCCGAGAGCCACGGCAATAAGGCGGTGCTGGGCAGTGGGCAAGAGAGGTTGCATGCGTTCGCGAGCTGGGTCTTCAAGCAGCACAAGGACGTGGTGGTCGTGTACGGCCACTCGCTGTGGTTCCGAGCTTTCTGCCGGGAGTTCTTCCCTCGAGACGCACAGCATGAGTTCAAGTCGGCCAAGATGAGCAACTGCGGCGTTGTCACCTTCGTGCTGGAAGAGCACAGTACAGGCGGAGGAGAGGTCGCGCAATACAGCATCCAACCTGAGAGCTTCCAGCAGCTCGTCTAAGTAGTAGAAGGCAGAGTGCGATCGCAATACCTCCTGCCTGTCAGTTCTGGATGACCTTCCGATGATGAATATAAGTGAATCACACTCCTTTTTGTTGTAGCTTGATATCCTTTCCACGCTGCAGACCGCTGCTTCTTTTGCCAGAGGCCCGGATCCACTGCTGTCATCGCATGTCGATCAGGGGTTCACGCACCGGTGCGTGGATCGAAAGAACTTCGCGATCCATAGTCGACCCTTACAGAGTCGTAAAGACTAGAGTTCTCGGTGACTCAATTGAGCTGTAACTTCAGCAGGAAACATGACGGACAACGATGCTACCTGATAGTGTATTCCGCGGTGCCGTAGTGGCCATAAAGAAAAGCTGAGTCGCGACTCCAGCTTTCGTAACCTGCATTGAAAGCGTTGCTCATTCTCGGCAAAGTCAAGAGCCTGGCTTAGCGGAGCTCCGACAACTGACCAACGCATTTACAGTGGAAATTACATGTAGCAAGACCGACCTGGAACCCTTTCCCATTATTACCTCAGCACTCGCGAGCAGAGTCACATCTTGCTGACCCTGGGAGTCCAAGATGTGGTCTTGTTGAAGGCAGGCCTCCCAATATTTCAAACAAATATTTAATAAAATGGTTGCAATCACGGACTGGGATATCGTGCTACATGCAACGTGATCCTCGAAATCTGCCAGCCTTTACGTCTTCTTATTGGAGCAACGTCGGAAGAGCCCTGTGCCTGCGGAGCGCATGGGAGCACGGGCGAGAAGATAAGCAAGATGAGATCTAGCGAAATCAATGTAAACATTGTTGAAAATCGAGAGGACTCCAGCGCGAGACATGCAGGTGGGCCTCTCAGAAACCACAAAGCGGAGCCCTTGACCCTATGGAATAGGCTATTGTGTTGTGTCAGCTCGTCACGCTGCACAAGGTCCACAGAGATCGTCAACAAGCTATCAATGCGATTCGAGATTGTCATTTGCAGGTCACGGCCAAAACTGACAAACCACTTGAAATACATCACTAAATGTGGGGCCGAAAGAACAGAGAGATAATCGCCCGCCGGGCTTCGCTGTTATAATACCATCAATACACAGAAGTGTTCAAGTGAGAAGCCACGTGCACGTTGACGAGCGATTTTGTACCGGTACCGTCATCCCATCTCACGAACGGCTCACGAACTCGGTGATTGCCATCCCGGTTTACTGCACGAACGATACAAACGAAACCTTTCCCAGAAGTCCTTCGCCATCTAAGGAAAACGAGTACATGTACAGTTGCTCTGGTGCGTGCACTGTGCAAAAAGCTCGTTTTGGGCTGCGACAGATTTGCATACGGAGCTCCGAATGACTACAGTCATGTATACCGCTGTGCGCTCTCAGCCGGTGCCGAGACGGTCGTTTGATGACCAGTACAGTACATGTACCAAGACGATGAAAGAGCTCGCGGTCGTGCAGCATGGAGATGACGCCCCGCGGTATCTCGCGATGCTGTCCACAACCAAATGAGAAGTCTTTTCTTTCTGCTTTAATTTTTGCGAGGAACCAGCCCCTCTCCAGTTCAATACCATCTTGTCGGTGCGCTCCCCATTCTGTCAGTGCTCAGCACTGCTCGCAGCGAAGAACTTCGCTTGGTCTTGGGCCAGCTGTTGAGTGGGAACGGGTGCTCGCAACTTGATCATCGTGGTTGTAAGCAAAGCAGGCCGCCCCATCCGAAATTGCATCTTGGCCAAAGCCCAGTTCATTATCCTATCATTACATCGCAGACTCTTTGCCGTTCGAATGTGGATCGAAACAGTGAACTTGCGGACCGCCAGGCCTCGACCTCGTTCAAACAAAGCGGTGCGCAGAGTAGCGTCAGCATGAGATTTGCGGTCTCATTCTGCATTTTTCCGCCTTCGAGCCACGCCAGTTAGTTTTCTGGTATTCAGGACTTGGTGAAGAGCGTGAGAATATGGTGCTCAGGGCAATCAAGTTGATCGTCCAGGCAGCGCTGCTTTTGCAGGTGCTCCATGTCACGGGGTCTGTCAACGGCGTCGAGGTTAGTGAAAACTTCAAGAACACGCAGCTCACTGAAAAAGACGCCCCCGGTACCGTGCACGCCGAAGACCTCCCCGACACGAATGACAAGAGGCTCCAGCAAGAAGAGGAGCGCGGATTCTTTGACTGGTTCACAGGTGACGATGAGGACACACCGGCACCAACAACGGCACCGGTTGCACAAACGACGGCACCGACAACCACAACGGCTCCCGCTTCCGGGTCCTCGGGTGAGTTAGCGACCGCGACCCCGATCCCGGGTGCGGCGACGCGCACGCCGACAAGCCAACTGATGTCAAAGTTCGGAAGCATGAAGGGCGAGTTTGGGGTGAGCGCGGATGCCAGCGGCTCGGCGGCCGCAGGAAGCGCAGCGGGAGCTGGTAGTTCTGCCACTGCGAAGGCAACGACGGCTCCCAAGACGAAGAAGCCCGCCGCTAAAACGACCAAGAAGCCTGCTGCCACCGCTGCGGCGTCTGGTAGCTCGGTGGCTGATGCTTCTGGCAGCTCCCTTGCCGACCTGCTTGGAAGTGCTGCGGGCTCTGGAAGCTCGCTTGATGACTTGCTGGAAAGCTCGACCGGTTCGGAAAGCGCGGGGAGTGGTGACATGTCCGAACTTCTAGCTGGCATGGGCTCCGGTCTAGGGGGTTCTGGCAGCTCCGCGATGAGCTTTGAGGACTTCATGAAGTCGCTCGGAAGCTCGTTCGGCTCTGGCAGCAGCATGATCGACTTGTTCGGAGACCCGACGCAGCCTCAGAACAACACCGTCAATGAAGACGATATCCTGCTTGGCGAGCTCTTCGGCGGCAAGGAACACGGCGACGCGTTCTCAGACATCAAGAACGTCAAGTTCCAGCAGATGGTCCTCAACATAACTCTGCGGGGCAACGAGCGTGTGGACCAGGTCGGTCTCCTCGTCATGACGCAGGAAGCCGTGGGCAACCTGGTCCACGGCGGTAAGGGCGGCAACGAGAAGTTCGTGGAGCTGGAAATGGGCGACGGCATCACTTCCGTCGAAGTGAATTGGGACAAGAACAAGGGCAAGACGTGCATCTTCTACATGGACATCAAGACTACCAGCGGCAAGAGCCTTTCGGTTGGCACCCCGACCGACAACGTCGGCATGATGACAGCCCCTGACGGCTACCAACTTATCGGCTTCCACGGCCGAGCAAACAGTGACGGCATCTTCTGTATCGGTGCGATCTGGGGCAAGACGACGGCTACGGACCTGGCCGTCACGGATGTAATGGCACTCCCTAGCGGTGCCTCTCCGGATGTGTACAACTACCAAACGAGCATTCGCAACTGGGTGGGGCCGCTGGATGAAGCTTCGGACAACGCGTGTTACCAGAAGAAGTTCGACGTCAACAGCAAGGGCGTGTGTCCGTCCGGTTTCGACAAGAGCGACGATCAGTGCGTGACGCAGTGCCCGCTCAACTACCCAGTCGAGTGCATCATGGAGTGTATCCCTCAGAACGCAGACTGCACGCAGGAAATCGTGTCCAAGATTTCGTCGGTGGTTGCTGTGGCTCTAAACGCCGCTACGCTGGGTGTGTTCGGCGCACTGATTGCTTCGTACAAGGCTGCCAACTTCGCTCTCACGTGCGCTATCAACGTTGTGAACGCTGTCAAGTCGCTCATTTACTACCTGCGCTACAAGCAGACCACGATCCCAACGACGGACAACGAGAAGCTCATGGACAAGGCCTTCCAGCTCCAAATCGTCATCCTCGACCTCCCTCTGGCCATTTGCTCCTGCCTCGGCATCAAGATTCCAGCCAAGCTTCAGTTCTCAGCAACGATTCTGGCCGTCGTGTCGGCCATTGTCATGATGGCCGTCATGATCGGTGACGCCATCTTCTCGTCCTCGGACAACGTCATGCTCATGCTGCGCGAGTCCGGCGCGCTCAACGGCACGACACTCAACGGTGACACGATGGAGCTTTCAGACTTCCTCAACTCGAAGAACGGCACGTGCGGGTACGAGATGAAGACGCTCACAAACCGCGTCATGGGCAAGGTTTACGAGATCCGCAACAACACGCCGAACGCTGCGGCGAACGATGTGCGCGTTGAAGTGAGCAAGTCCACCATCATCACCGAGGACATCCCCATCGTCACGAACCACTGCATGGGCCAAATCTACACCAACAAGACCGCTGCGGCGGCTTATGACACGCGCAACCTGTTGCGTAAGACTCTCGGTGTCATCGTCGACCAGATCATTGAGGACGGCACCACTGACATGGGTAAGAACGTCGTCAAGAAGGAGAAGGCTCTGGAATACTCCAACATGGGTCTCTTCATCCTTTCCGTGTTCGACCCCACGGGTATCGCCTGGATGGCCTCCGAGTTCGTCCAGCCGATCTGTGGGCCCACCGAATACCTCGGCGAGATCGACGACGGCACGCTGTACGACGCTCTGGGTCTGAACACAGTCGACCAGGCCTTCCTGGGAAGCTACGGTGTCTGGAAGAAGAAGGGTGACGGCTCCGTCAACGTCTTCTTTGAGAGTGTGGACGCCGAGGACGTCTCTGTGGTGATCCACTCTGGCGGCGAGAAGATCGAGGAGATCAAGGTGGCTTCCGGCACCAATGTCACGTGGACTTCCACCGTCACGGAGCTGGGCGACAAGACGCTGTACCTCGACCGCTGGCGTCCGGGTCTCTTCGGACTCCCGGGTTCGGGCGGTGGCTCGCTGCTTTTGTGGGTTCCTCACTCCTCCGAGGGTGGTCAGCTCACTCTTCACGCGCGTCTCAATGTTAGTTAAGCGGGCTCGTGTCATTTAGCGTTGTGAAACATTGCTCAGAAGTTATGAGCACGGCAGCTCACATGTTTAAACGAATGCATCAAGTTTATCTCTGTCTGCGGAAGTCTTTTGGATAAGAGCAAAACAAACTGTAAATTTAGTGCGGTTCTTCTTGCACCACATTCACTGATCATGGTTCGCGCAGAGGAAGAAGATGATATGATGCGTCCGTGCGGGTGTCATGCCGGACGACCCTGCACGTGTGAAATGGGGAGCCAAACTGCGATGGTCACTACATTCGTCTGTGGCGTATGTGTCAATTGCCGACTCAATGCGCGCAAAGGAACTCAAGCCAGAAAGCGCTCATCGGCGCCTCGAAGGTGTCTCAAGAGCGCCGAATACCTGGCCGAACTGGCGTTTGACAAGGTCGTTCTCCGAGGAAACTGCGTGTTCAGGATGCGCAAGCCAGACTGGAAGTACGTGTGATGCAGGATGACGGTTCATAACACCACAATACCTTTAACTTCTGCGTTGCGGGCAGTGTGAACGAGAAGACTCCGCTGTACAACAAACTCCATCAAATGCGACTCGCTATGATCCAGACCCGCGCCGTCTCGCTCGCAGCCATTGATGCTCAAAAGAAACTGCGAATTAAATATTCCCATGACTTGCGGAAGGCTCGAGAGGCTGTCAAGAATCTGGAAAACATGAAGTAAGGAAGTTCCATAGCTTTCATCGGTAGTGAACCTGACGTTATCGTGTTCCTCACAGAACGGAAGCAGCTAGGAGCACGAGAAAGATGACTACAGAGCAACTGTGCGTCGACTCAGATATCTTTGACTCCTTCTCCAAGCAATTGGTCGCTGCCGAGACAATTATTCCCGACTTGACCTCTCTTTTGGAGAAGGTCAACTCAACCATCGCTACCGAGCAAAGCAAAGTCAAGGTAAGCGCTGGATACTGCGGACAAGATGTTCGTTTTCAATTTAACGGTGAGCAATTTGTAGATCATTCGGGAGTATGTTCGTGACTTTGCCGCGCGGAAGCTTCAAACGTCGATACGAGCATTTTTCCGCTGCCAAAGGTGGAAGGGCATCTTGAGTGCATTCCATGAGGATGTCCGCTTGTCTGCCGCGCTTGGAATTCAAGCTACCTGGCGAATGTTCCTCGCCAAAAAGGAGAAGCGCTTTCTTGCTCAACTCGTACATGACAGAGTCAAGGCCAACGCAGCGAACGTTCTGCGTCGATTTTCTCTCAAAGTGATCGAGGCAAAGCGTCGGAAGAAGCTGGTGTCGAACAAGGAAGCCGAAGCAGTAGTTGCAGCGCGAAAGCAAAAGTCCTTTGACGCGCTGTTTGAAATATTCGACCGCTGTGCTCTCTACAACGCGATTGCGATATGGAAACAAGGAACACGAGACGCCAGGATCCGCGCACTGCAGAACACACTGGTTAGTTGACCGATCATTCCTTTGAAGTACTCGAATCCTTCCTAACAATTTGGGTCGCAGGCTAGCGCTATCCTCATCCAACGAGTGTATCGAGGCTTCCGTGATCGGGTTTACCTGAAGCGAATCAAGATCAGAAGCGCTTTGACAGGCCGTGTGCGATCACTTGTCGATCAATTCATCGTGTCAGGGGATTTATGGGGCTTCGTCATGGAGATCGACGCCGATTACCGACGCTTGATGCACAAAATCGAGGAAGAGGAGGCAGATGCGGCGACATTCATGTCGACTGTACTGCAGCAGCGCAAGCTTGATGAGGACCAAATGATGCAGGTAACTACTGTCACTTTCTCATCAGGTTTGTTTGACAGCATCGAGGTAATAATTTGTTGGTTGTTGGCGACGTGTAGGACTGGTTCACAGCTTCGGCCTTGCAAAACCCGCTTGTCAATGGTATCGACCATCTCTCCAAGACCTACAGCAGTGAGGAAGGGGGAAACTCGAGCGGAAGCACAGTGTCCCAAGCGATGTTACAGTCAGCTCTTGTTGAAGACCTCGTGGCACTAAGTCCCAACAAAAGAAAAGACGAGGTCTTCCCTGCAGATTTTCCGCCTAAAGTCATTCGGCAAGCGATGGCAAAGGGGTTTGCACTCGACGAAGTGATCGCAGTAATGTAAGTACTGTGCTTGGTGTATTCCCCATGATGCCCAAGCTGACCTACTGATTGATTCAGGCGTGGACTGCAAGCGCAACGAAAGAACATTGAAGATGTCGACTTGGTCCTGTCGACTCTGCAAAAGCGCTCTCCCCTCATGACAAACCCATGGACATCGGAAAGGGTTTTACGTGGATCTGAAAGCCCCAAGAAGACTACAATGAAACCTGTACCAGGAGCGAAACTCAAGGTTTCACCCAAGAAGGCTGCAGCAACAAATGCCTTCATCTCCGAGAACTTGCTGGATAGCATTCCAGGCGGAATGACTGGTCCAATCTCCCGGCTGCTACTGGTAGCTGCACTGCGATGTTACGACTCAGGAAGTCGCAGTAAAAAGGGACGGTTTGTACCTTATGAAGGACGTCATTCGGAGCTCTTTCAGGCATATTTACGCACCGAGTCCCCACTCATAAAGGTATTGTTTGTAACTCCAACGATGCTCGTTGCTTGGTTTCTCACTAGCGTTTGTGATTTCCATGGGTTTGCCCAGATACGGATGGAACAACAAGCAATGGAAGCGGTGAAGCCGTTCCTCCACACGCTGCTTGAAAATCGGTGCTACACCGCGTACGACATTTTGTACAACGTACGAGGTGTTGGTGAGCTGGTGTCGTGGAGTATACCAAATCCGCTCGCGAAAAGCATTTACAGTGTCATCCAGGCGATTTACGAGCAGAGTACACACATCAGTCAGCGAAACATCCTACGACAAGTTTGCGTTAGTGACGGCTTTGAGAAATTTCTCAATACGCGAACACGAAAGCAAGAACAAGTGTCGGCGTCTTCTGATACAAGGCAAGTTGTAAAACCAACTGAGAACCACCAACTAGCGGCGGCAGATACACTGAATCAAGTGAAATCTCGGCTTGAAAGCGAGGTACTGGGGCTCCCACTTCAGGATACGACAATGCCGGTGTCCGACTTTCTGTTTAAGGCGGCATTCCTGGCTGATGAAAGCGCCGGCGATCCAACCACAGAATCGTATCAAACCTTCCTCCAATCTCTCGTGGCACTTCAAGTTGCTGGGAATACCGAGATGATGAAACAGATTATTGCTGCTCGAGTTGCCCACGCCAAGTTGATTGCGGATGGCCACGCCGACATCTTTCAGCTGTTTGGTGTATCAAGTGCCGGTGATTTAATGGTAAGGAAACAAAACCCCACTCCACGCGCCAGCTTGGATACTCATTGCTTGACTTCCCTTTGAAACAGAGAAATAACCTTGTTCAAGTGCTAATACGAGACCAAGCACTGCAGCGGAAGGTGGGCACTTTGTTGGAGGCATTCCCTGCTTCCAATCGCAATGCTTTTCTGGAGATGGATCATGTCAAAGCGAAGCCCAGTACGCTTACCGGACGTGCCAAACCATCCAGTCTGTCTCCTCTGGTTAGGTACGGCAAAAGCGCGATTGACTCCTTGAATGGAGACGTAGGTCTACCCACAGTTAGTTGCAAAGCTCCAGCGTCGATCCGAGAGCAGCTTCCAAGATCATGAGAAGCATCAAGTTGTTGTCGGCTGATCCGGCCTCGCCCCCGTTACCAGATGCGTCTTCGATCTTCAAGCGGAGTCTCTTGCTGATACGCACTAGCACCTCCCAGATACCGCTATCTGCTGTCTTGGTGCGGATGCTTGTTTGATTTTCCTGCGCACAAGAGAAAAAGATAGTTTAGTAGAAATGGCTTCATCACTCCTTCGGTATTCGACTTCTAACGGACCTTATCACGGATATATAGAAATCGCAAGAGACTCAAACAACTTGCAATCAGGTCAGCGTGAAGGACGAGATCACGCTCAGCAGCTTGACTCAGTGCATCGGTCAGCAACGATGAGATCGCCATCGTTTTATACGCTGTGGACGAGCAGGAACACATGCACGTTGAGGTGAGCGTTATGCGCTATGCCGAGTTAGCAAACTGACAAGATATTGCGAATACGCACGTGATTGCTGGTTCCCATCGGACGGTGACCACGCCTGGACTGCGTCTCCACGAACGAAATCAACGAGTACAGCGCCCACGTTCCCATACGGGCATTTCATGACCAAACCCCGCAGTAGCCAGAACCTAGTAAACTCCCAACAGCAACACACGTCAGTCAATAATGACGAAGAAACCTCTTGTTGAAGACGCCAGCGCAGTACCGGCGATTGGCTTCAATCTTCGCAATTAACCCTTTCAGAACTGCCAGCGTTGCAGATCGATCGGTGGCATCAGGAAACGAGACCATGGCGTTCGTAATGACCTGAATGAGAGGAGACATCCAATCTCTAGCACGAAAAGCTACGAATAAAACGGATCAGCAAGCTTGGCGGCGCATGCGGACAAATTAACGTACACGCGACGTGCTCTTGAAACGATTGCAGTGCTTCTCCTTCCTTATCAACTTGAAGCAAAAGTTTTCCCTGGGGACACTGATCAACTGCCACTCGCAGCAATTCAAGACCGCGGAATCGTTGCTACAATCGACCAGACGGAAACGCAATTCAATATTTAGTAAAGTAAACCACCCAATTGCAGTCCCAGAACCCCTCACGAGAGCCTCACCTTGAGATTTTCTCCGTGAATCATGTGGTGCGAATATGCTGCGACGTGAAACAGCAACGAGAACGGCGACACAACTGTCGATAATGCGTTTGGTCCATGCTGCTCATCAGTCAGCAACGCGTGTGCAAAGCTTCCCACTCCGTGATACGACCACGCGGCGAAAGAGTATTCCTGCCCCGCTGTCTGCAAGAAGTACTTGTACTTGGTCAAGCCCCACACTTTCGCCACGTGTTCGACGATCCACTGAGAATCTTCCACCCTAAATTCCCCCGTCTCGCCTCCCATCTCGTCATCGTCCGAGTCCAATTCAGACTCCGTCTCCGAGTCACTTTCATACGACGGTAGCAATGCCCGACGACACTCAACCAGCTCCTCTCGGAATCGGAGCGTGGCGAGGACCACGAACGTGCCGACGCCGCATGTCAAAATGTCCGAAACTAGTCGAGCTTTCAAAACCCTGGAAGCTCCAGAAACCTTGGCAAAAAGCTGCAACAGCGCTGCAACGAGCACTCCCCGCTGACTTGCAGCTTCTTGTTCATCGTCCAATGCATCAGCGATGGCCACAGTCGAGTGGATCAGCGGCTCGATGAATTTTAGGCACACGTCAATCGCCTCACCATTCGAAATTGTCACTTTTTGACTGTCCAAAGCATCCATGTTGTCGTCTTCAGCATCATAGATCCATCCGAAGACCTGGCGCAGTACGACGGCGCACGAATCTTGCAGGAACCGCCAGCGCTTGCGGTGGATATCGCTCAGAGCTGCACCCCAGTGTCAAAAATTTCAAACAAAACGTCAAAACATAATCGATTAGCAACAGTACCAGATAGCTTGACGTCTCACCTTCATGGACCACGTCGAACTGTGTCTCTAGGCCCTCTACGGACGACGCAGACTGCAGTCCGGTAAGCGCATCCAACAGCTCTTCCTTGTCCATGGGACTTCGTCGAAAAAAACTTTTGTCGATAATGCATTTTTGACCAATCTTACACTCGTACTTAAGTGAGCTCGACGCGCTCGTCACCGATCCCGAAGTTGAAGTGGCCGTGTCGCTTCGTGCGCAACATGAGTCTTCGCGCAGTCTCTAGTTCCCTCTCCAGTTCCAGTCGAATAGCTCTGCGCATGTTTCCTTCCAGTTGCTGTAGCCTTTGTTGCTTGTTTTCCTCGTCTTTGGCACGTCTGTGCTCTTCAAGTGTTGAGTGGCGGTGCAAGCGCTCGATCTCCTCAGCTCTTCGCGCTTTGGCGTCTGCTAGACGTTTGTGGAGGCCTTCAATGTCCTCTTGCAATGATACATCCTGCTTCTCAAGCTGCTTGCGCTCTGTGACTGCCTTTTCCAGCGCTTGCTTCTCATATCGCCAGAATTCCTGCGCTCGCTCTTCTGTCGGACGCAACGGCGGCCACGAAGCTGCCTTGAGACCGGGATACTCTTTAAACTCGGGCAGATCCAGCAGTCGACGCTGTATGATGCGCTTGCCTACAGCTCGCTGGACGATCCGTACTGACCGTTCTAGACGCTTCAGATGGGTAAGGTGGCGGTACGCCCGCGAGTAGTACCGGATCTTGGCCTTTGACACGGAGATCCTCCATGCTCGTTGAAGCATTCGTGCTGATCTTTCACGTCTTCGAGCGCGTTGTTGTCGATACCATCGCTGTATTTTAACTGCGTCCTGCTGAACTCGAGCTCTTCTTCTTCGGATCAGAGGAAGCAGGAATGACCCCAACACCTTCAGACTGAGCTTTGTTCGCTTTTCCACTCGATGTTCGCGCCAACGATGTTGGATTCGAAATGATGCTTGGCGTCGGGTCATTTTCCTTCGTAAACTTCGGTAGGAGAGGAAATCAGCAAGAAGTCGTTCAGCTCGAGCCTTTCGATACGCTGCTTCTTGTCTGAGCTGGCAGTAGCGACGCCAAATGTACTGGATGTAGGCGGCTGCAACGTGCTGCAGCTTCCTTGCCATCCTCGAGGCCTCTCTCTCTTCTTTCAGCATTCGAACCCTCTCCGCCTCTGCTAATTCACTCTCCAATTCCTCCACTCGGTACGCCTACAGGACAATTGTCAGCACCACTTCAGTACATTGTGTTAGTTCCTGGATGAAGAGTACAGAAGCCCAACCTGCTCCAGCGCTCTGTCGCGGGCACGCGCTTGCCTTCTCCTTGCGCATTCAACAACTCGCTTCTGTCGATTAAGCGAATTGTCGGAGTAGAAGCGATCCTGGGCAATGGACCGCTCTCGTTAGCCTCGTTCAAACCGCCTTCGCCACCATTGCACGCACCGCTATCGTAGCCGCAAACGTGTACTGCCGAAGATGCTGCTGCGAGCTGGATTGCCGATGCAGCAATTGCGTCGCTGTGGATTGGAAATCGCTGCCACTCATTCTTCCGAAAGCCCATCGGCTGGGAACGCAGGGGGTAAATGTGGCCAAGCAGCAAGAAGTTGCAACGCTGGAGCTCTACGCGCTCGCAAAAATAGTTGATGGCTTATCCTTTTTGGAGTTGGAGGCCGCCGTGTTGCAGTTTCACGGGCTGGAGAGTCTCGAGATATAGCGAACCGGACGATGCTCCGTGAGCTGGGGTCGGCAGTAGCTCCATGTCGACGTTAATAACTGATGGAGCTTCTCCTCCGCTTGCCAACAATGAGGAACCACCACCTGCTCGACGGACCAGTGCCCGTCGGCCCAGCAGCGCACGAACCAGCTTCGTGCAGCAAAAGCTACAGACCGCGCTGTCTCAAGCGGAAAAGACCGCAACCGAGTTGGCGCAAAGCTCCACCTTTGGACAGTCGTAAGTCTCCTCGGGCACTTGAAAGACGACCCAAGTTTTGATCTCACGAATTCCGTTGTTATCGTATTTGAACAGCGAGGAATCTCAAGCTCATCTTGACGTTCAGGTTGATCGGAGTGTTGCTCGGTATCGGGGCACTGCCGCCCTCGTGTCGATTTCGGATCCAGCGACGGCATTCTCGTACTCGGCAAGTTTCATGCCTGGCGTTCACTTCTACACATTCCTCGCGGCGAAGGAAGCTGCTGCTCCAAGGGGTCTTAAGAGTCTCAGTAGTAACGGGACTTCTGCTACCCATCGCGTCTCTGGTTCGAATGGCAATGGTGAAAACGATGGTAATGACGCAAATCCAAGACTCACTGCAAGGAAGCAGAACCTCGCGCTCAAGTTGAACGTACCGGACACGATCTTGTACGGCGAAACGGGGCGTGCGGTGTGGATTTACACCGACAAAGACGGATACGTCCAGCGACTGACGGAGTTCAGCGACAAGCAAGTGCTTGATAAGTTTGCAGAGGGTTCTCCAGCGATAGCGGATGAGCAGCACCTCGTGGTGTACAAGGAGCCAATGACTTCGATGGCGCCAACAAGTCAGCAGAGCAACCACGGCCCTGCTCCATTCCACGCACAAGGCAATCAATTACGCCTTCTCAATCTTGGAGAAGTCAAGTCGCTGCTGAATGGAGTGATGGCTATGCACAAGTCCTTCGCACTTCAGCAGTTCGTCAAGTGCAATGGGTCCAAAGCATTCGTGCAGCGAGCAGTGTACGAGGCAGGAAAGCCGTCACACGCTTGGATGATCAGCAATATTGAACCATTTCGAGACCCCAACGCCCCAGCATCTCCCGTTCCGGGCACTGCTGGGCCCCAGAACTCACCTCGTCTAGGACTCACAAGGTCAACCAGCTCGTCCGCCATTGCCACCTCCGTTCCTGATGGATCTTCAGCTAGCGTTCCACTCGTCAGTCGCCTCTGCACGAGTATCCAAACCGACAAGGCTTGCACTTTCGTCAAGCTTACAGAGCGGGGTTGCGCTACCGTTTCCGAGCTGAATCTGCGTGTGAGTAGCAGTCTCTGATACGTTCTTTTGTTCGCAACTAATCATTGTTTTGTGTTGAAGATTGTTCGGTACATTGAGCAGCGCTTGCGGATCGCTCTCCGAACGTTTGTGGCCGATTTCGTCAAGGATTCCTCTGGCGAGTGGTGGCTGCTTCAAGTGAAGGCCTTTCAGGTGCAGAATAAAGTTCATCCTGGCCGAGTGTTTTCGTTGCCGCTCAAGATGCGGATGGCGTATCTGAACTACCGAGACACGGTGATCCTGGACGAAGACGATGATGAAACCTTCGACGGTGATGTTCGACGCAATAAGTCGAGGCATCGGCATCGGCGGAGCATTACTCCTCTTTCCCAGCGAAATATTCACAAGCTCGTGCAGTGCAAGTGCTGCCTTGCGGCCTATCCGAGTAGTGAGCTGTCGTTCAAGATGACGTTGAAAATGATCAACGATATGCTACTACGGATCCGGTCGCGCCTTCCTCCTGAGAAGACGCTCCCGTTTCTTGCAGCGGCTTTCGCGCGTGAGTTGCCAGAGTCAGCAGTTGCGTATGAGTCCTGGAGTGTTTGCAGCTTCTGCTACGCCATCTACGAGCGTGACCAGCAACTGCAACGTATTGAAACCAAGTTTTCGACAGCACTCGGCTTACCCAATAGTAAAACCACAGCGGAAGGGCTGAGTCGAATTCAAGACAGGAGTTACGTGCTGGATCCGGCCGTGAGTGCTTCCGTCATGCCCCCACAGCTCACGCTCTGTCGCCTGGTGTTAGTCATCAATGCCATCTACGACATTCCGCCCGAGTTGTACAATGCCGAACTGGAGAATGCTCGAATTGAAGCGGCTGCGGATGAAGTTGCGGCGGCTGAAGGAAGGAAACGAGCGCAACGAGGCAGCGCTTCGAGGCTGTATCTGCGCATCAACGCATTGGGGTACACGGAGTGCATTCCAATCAACCCGGACGACATCTTGGAGGCCAGTGAGAAGGCTCCTGTAGGAGCGCATCGACGAAGAGATAGTACCGCCAGTTCCGTGACCGACGACGACGATGACGAAGCTCGGGAAGACAGTGATCAATCGGAGCCGCAGTCTGCTAGACGGCAAAGCTCTTGGCAGCGGCTCTCACGATCTCGACATCAACAGCCGCCAGACAGCAACAACGACGATGTCAACTATTGGCTTCCGACCAACTTGATTCGAACCATCCCATTCTTCGCACCGCGCACGCCGCTACAGTCCAAGTTGAAGGAGACGAGTGGCATCACACCATTGCTCACAGAAGACAACAGTGTCCGTGTACAACTGATTCGCGCCACGGAGCCGCCTCTGCAGGATCCGATGGCGTTGGCAGCACGACGCAGACCCAGGAATCGACGATCTGCACTCGTTCCTGCGGTTACCAGCATGTCCGAACTGGTGTCCCAGATGCATGGCCCCACTCACTCGGTCGTGTTGGGGTCTACAAAGATCCGCATGACTCAATTCCGGAGCTCTTACGTCACGAAGATCGACTATTACGCTTGTATGGCCATTACTGGAGAGATGCTCAACATCAAGGGGAACATCGGTCTGGAACGTGTGCGCTACGTGGATTCCAAGCTTCTTACGTCGCAACACCGTCTTCGAGTCTACAATGGCGTCTTCGTTCCGGACGAGTCGTATACAACAGGCGACGCCTTGTCGTCCGAATGGATGGACTGCTTCCGAGCCTCCAACTACGTCGTGAAGCGAGCTCCGCCGGTTGTAGCAACGACGACAGAACCCGTGGAGAATACTCTCAAAAACGTTATACCGCCGCGCAAGAGTACGATCGGCAACCAACGAAGTGGTAAACCACGTCGACCAACCCAACCTGCATCCTCTCGAACCTCATTGCTTGACGACGACGAGGAAATGGACAAGGAGCTGGAGCAGATGATCGAGCGGGTCAATCTCAAGCAGCAAGAAGCTCACTTCCGGCAAATGGGTCTAAGTCCAGCTCTTCCTTCGAACAACAACGACGAAGACATGAAAGCGTCTTCTGCCGCTGCTATCAAGCAAGAGCTTCTTCGTAGCAGCGCTGAGAGTCCTTCAAAAAGTGCCTCCCAGATGGCGATGCTGTTGACCAAGCCTATCATTTCACCACGGTCAGAACTTGCCGAAAGCGTTGGACCTGAAGACAACAACGCTGCTTCTCCTGCCACCGGCGCAGCATTGATTCTTCCGTCGCCTCGGAACCGCAAGTGGATGTGGTCGCTCGTTTTCCTTATCAACCAAGCGCACAACCTGCAGTCACGGCAGCGCTCGTGTTGTCGCTGGGAGTGCCACTACACTCTGCTCTCTCAGCGGCGATCGGCTCTGGAGCGTCTTCCTGGGACCTCAAGAACTCGATCCGGTACACTATCGACCTCAGCTTCTGCCGAAGCCATCTCATCGCAATCGTCAGCTCACCTTGAGGTAGAGTTCAACTGCACGCACAAGTTCTGGTTGGCAGGCACGACGCTCATGGTGCAGGCCTATCTTCGCAACAACCCGGCGGTGCGTCTGAGCTTCCGCAACGACATGTACGCGTCCACTCGATCCGAGACAGAAGGAGAGTTCTACAGTGTATTGGGCCTTTCAAAGCTGCTGCAGAATCGAGGTTTCGACACGACCGTCGACATCCTCGCGGCACAAGACGACCCGAGCATTACTCCACGGGAAGCTGCCGCCATTTCGAGGAGGTCGCCGTATTTGTCACTCTCGGTGCAGCTCTCACGCGCATCAATAGACCCAGATCAAGCCATCGTCGACAATAATTTCGTGGAGCTTGGGTGCACAGCTGAAGGACTGCAAGTGCTTCGCAAAGTGTCAACAATATAATTTGTGATACAAATATATTGATAAAATTTTCGGCCAATAATCACTCGGATTTCAAACCACTCGCCATCATGAGCTCGCTGCTGCAAGGCCTGACGTTCGCGAGCCGCTCGGGGGACGACGAGAAGCGCGGGAGGAAGGACAAGGGCGGCAAGAAGCGCAAGAGTAAGAAAGAGAGCGATAGCAAGAAGAAGAGAAGCCGCAAGAGTCGGCGCCGAGACGCCAGCAGCAGCGAGAGCGAAGAAAAAGACGAAAAGGTTAAAGAAGTAGGGCAGGAGAAGGATTCTACCGGTACTATCGTTCCGCGTGCTCTACCACGAGATGAGTGGATGTCCATGCCCTTTACGATGGCGGAATCCACCCCGTTTGAGCCTATAAAGACGGCTGAGGAGGTGAAGGAAGAAGCTAAACAGAAGAAGATCCAGGACGAAATCGACGCCGGTATGCGGGAGCCCGTGACGGGCATGGTCTACGGCCTTTATGACCCGAAGAACCCAGATGCGGCACCTACTATATCTAGTAAAATGGTCCAAGAAGATGAGGAGGTGAAGGGGGAGGAACAGGAAGGAGACATGCCGCTTTTTGGCGACGGAGGAGCGAGTTGGCGCGCGAAAATGCTGAAGCGAGCGCAGGACCGCGCGAGAAAGTCTGGTGTGGCGTTGGATGACGTTGTGAGCGAGCGGTTTGGCTCGGTGGGGGAGCTGAAGGAGAGTGCGAGGGGCTCGGCGAGAGATCTGGCGCATCTGCAGTATAAACGCCATCGGGTGGGTGACGATGAGAAGAAGTCGGGGAGAGAACGACGAACGCTCGAAATTGGACGGGATGCGAAGGATAAGACGTTGTTGTCCAAGTTTTCGACGCGAGTTCAGCGCTCGGTGACGCACAATATCGAGGAGGAAAGCAAGGACGATGAACGCAACCAACGAGCCAAATCGAACAAAGATCGGAGCTATACCCGTAGAGGAAACCAGGAGGATGAGCAAGAGGAGCCTGTTGACTATGACAAGCTACCGGATTTTGAAGACCGGAACGCCAGGTCAAACGCTTCCAGACGTGATGACGGACGCCGTAGTAACCGATCTCGCGTCTATGATGACAGGCAGAAGCACCGTCGCAGTCGTAGTCGCAGTCGGGGAAGATCAGACCACGCGAAACGCCCGGGAAGATCAGAGAGGCGCTCCCGGTCTCGGTCTCGGTCTCGCCGTCGTTCTCGCTCGCCTCCTGAACGTAGTAGTGGTTTGAACAAACCAGAACGTGGTCAAAGCAAGCAGTCAAAAGAAAAAGAGAGAGCGCCACCTCAAGCCGCAGTCGTCGTGACTGACAAGAAAAAGCCACAGCGTCCTCGTGTTGTGGACGAAGCGAAGGCGGAGGCTGACCGAGTGGAGCTGGAAAAGAGAAATGCGTTCCTGTACGGCAATAAGAAGACTGTCGCAACATCAACTGGAACCCCCACGATGACATCAGAACGAAATAGGTCGCCGGACTCCACGAGTTCACGACCACCGGGATCGCCTACAAAGAGTGCTGTGCCGATTGCATCAGCAGTCAGTAATGCTGGCAAAGAGGACGAAAAGGCCGAGTTAAACAAGTTGGCAGCGAAGGCGTTGCGAGCGCAGATGATGGGCAAGACAGCGCTGTTCCGCAAGTTGACCGAGCAGCTCAATGAGTTGGAAGCGAAGCTCGAACGAGAGAAGACAGCCGCAGCTATTCCCCATTACGAGGCTATCAGTGGTGCCCTACCGCCTCTGGAGAAAGAGGATATGCGCTATGGATCTCGCAAGGGCAAGAAGAAACGTGAAGATCCCACGGTACTTAGTGGGCCAGACGTGGCAACATCCTTGGAAGAACTCGTTCGTGACGAACGGATGTCCAGCGCTCGTGTGGGCCAAGGCAGCATGGATTCGATTCATGCTCGGAACATTATTCGACTGGGTTCGCGATACAAGGGCACCGAGGTCAACGCCCAAAACCTTTCGAGTGGCTTTGACGAAGAAGATCAAATAGACATGAAGATGCTGCAGGATCCTGGCTCGAACCTAACTCGGCGTGCTCAAGCCCAACGCGAGCACGCGATGGCCGTGAATGAGACCAAGAAATGGGATGGCCGGACGCAGAAATGCCAGCTGTGCATGAAGAGCCCCGCCTTCAAGAAGCATATGATGCTCTCGTTGGGCGAATTCACGTACCTGGCCGTTCCGAATCGGTCACGACTGCACCCTGGTCACTGTGTCATTGTACCAATCGACCATACCTGCTCAACTGTTCAAGCCGATGAGCAAGCGAGTGAGGAGATTGCACGTTTCCAGGAAGCTCTGCTGCGCATGTGTGAGAAGAAGTACGGTAAGAGCATGGTGTTTATCGAGCAGACGAGTGCGCCTCACCGGAAGCGGCACACAGTGATCGAGTGCATCCCTGTCGCATCGGAGCTGGCGCTGGACACCCCTCTGTACTTCAAGCAGGAGCTGATGCAGGCTGACGGAGAATGGAGCACTCACAAGCCGATCATCGACACGAGCAAGGGCGGAATCAAGAAGCACGTGCCTCCCACGTTTGCCTACTTCCACATTGAGTGGCGGACTCAAGAAGGACGGGGAGGCTACGCTCATGTGATCGAGGACGAAGCAAAGTTCCCCAGAGATTTCGGTGTTAACGTCGTGGCGGGAATGCTGGAGGTGACACCACCGAAGTACGGACGCCGCGAGGGCGACAACCGCCGCTCAATCGAGAACGAAAAACGCGACGTGTTGGCGTTTCTGAAAGACTGGGAAGCGTTCGACTGGACGCAGCAACTCGACGGCGGAGAAGTGAAGGCTCAAGCTTGAAGCCAACAGGATGAGAAACAAAACTCTCTTGTACTCAACATGTAATTCGTGTCATTCAGTATGACCGCGACGAGCTGAGTGTAAACATGGTTTCTTCGTTCAAATGTCTGCGGTGGGGATTGTCGCCTGGTAATTGATAGGCGATGCCGTACGCGAGATGTTGGCCATGATCACGCTGTCGGCATATCCCGTGTCCGGAATGTACTCGTACGCTAGACATCGTCACACGAAGGAGGTTAGCACAATCTTGCAGCAACACAATCACAAACTCCCAACCGCGCCGAACCTGCGTAGGTGTCGATCACGTCTTCCTTGGACTTGACCACGACTGTGGTCACTACACACTGCACCGTGAAAATCACAGCATGGAGCCCCGAAGCCAAATAGCCCGCCGTCGCCCGCCGAGCGTTGCTGTGCGCCTCCAATCCCTACAAAGACAAACTCACATCTTCAGATCTTCTCCCACTTCAGCATCATCTTGCCGCACACCATTACCCAGTAAAGAGCTCCTTGAAACGCCAGCACCAACACCACGGACGACGCACCCACTAAAAAGCCAATCTACACACCACAACAAGAACAAACCTTCACGTCAACCCCCACCATCGAAAGTACAAGGGCAAGTGTCCCCATTTTCACGCACTGAAAAGGCGGACGGCGTTTTGTTGAGGATGACGATGGCCACAAAGGTGAAGACAATGTAGACGCCCGCAGTAAGCGCCGCGTTGAAGCCCACGTACGGCGTTTCCAATAGGAGCATGGTGTCCAGCAGCAGTGCGCAGGACAGTATCTGTACTCACTCAGGTTAGCAGGGACTCTCCCACTGGGCTTTAAAGAGGAATAACTCGACACCAACTACACGTTTGGAGCTGCAACTTGCTGCGATATACAGCTGACGAGGTTGCAATGCAGTGGGTGTTGAAGGATACGCACCATGTTGCCGGACAGGGCCGCGTTGAGCAGCTTGCGGCGGGTCTCGAGCATCGCGAGCAGCTTTTTAGTCGGCTCAGGACGAAGCCTTTTTGATCCGGATAGCTTATCCGGATAAGTTTGCTCACGAATACTTCGGAGTAGTAATACTGTACAACGTGGTAGTATTTAGCCGGATGGGTTTATTTCAAGTATTTCGAGCACAATGTACGAGCACTTTTGGATCTGTGTTGATCAGTGGCTTGGCCCTGTTTACGAACAAATCGCTTCCTTGAACTGCAAAACTCTTGTGGTGCTTAAGTATCCAACTCACCACGGTGGGCATTATCCATATAGGATACAAGAAAACCACTTCTGTACATGCATCAACCTGTTCTGGCAGTATTGCGAGCACTTCGACTCTCGTGGTCCTGTACATTCGTGTACATGCAGCAACGAAGGGGTAATCATGGAAGAGCAATTGACGTAAGTCTCGCCCATGATACGACGTAAAGGACCGCGAAAGCAGGTTCTTCGCTGCCGTCTGCACGACATACCCGTGCTGGGACATCGGGTTCAATCACGCAGTGCGGCGTTAGCGGCGATGTGCGAGTCCAGCGCGTCCATCAATAGTAAAGCTCTCATTCCGCCCTGAAAACATTTGTTCGCCGGGTTGTATCAATCCGAGAGTTTCTTGCACCTGTCATTGGTCTGTGCTGGTCTCCACTACCGAGACTCTCGGCCCGATAGCTTTAGGGGGGGGGGGGGGGCTGGTGCCACCATCTAGGCTCCGCGCGAAACACGCAGAACCCCCCGCGGGGGCACACTGTGGGCGGCCCAGGGTGGGGGGCGTCCTGTG
>JAABLK010000263.1:0-38253 GCA_012295415.1 Phytophthora chlamydospora
CACAGCAAAAATAAATAATTCGAGAAAACCGAAAACGTTTTGCGGTGATCCGGATCACCGCCAACTGTTTCAAATGTTGCAGATCCTTGGACAATGTAATGGCGGGCTGGTGAGACCAAGCCCACTGCACTGGGTCGCACAGAACGTGAGGCCAAGCTGGCACAGACACCGATGACGTCGGAACTAAGGCTACTCAAAAGCGCCAGCTTCCAAACGCGTGTGTTTGAGTAATTGTCGGGACTTGCCACAGACAATCATACAACTCCTGGAGTGCCCAAGATGCTAACAAAATACTGGTGCGTGATAGACTTCGAGCCCGATACAGCTCCAGCCACAACCTCGGCTGAAACAACAGCTGCACTTGGAAAGTAAAGTTTTGGTACCACGTCAAACGGCCGAAATCGACGGGCAGCGAGCGAGTTGGCAGGTATCCGTCGCCAGCGAGCTCGAATCGCGGCCTTCGATCTGTTTTTTCAGCCGATTCTGCGGCAGGCATCGCACACCCGCGCTTTCTGATATCGTTGGACAAACGCAGAGCACAGCACCCCGTCCCGACCTATCGTGCTTTGTGGCAACGGGCGCTGGAGTCGGTAGCTCGGCCGTTTGCTTCGATGCCTCCCTCGAGTCCTGCCTTTCCTGCACCAGCACTGCCGCAATGGCAGCAGAATCGCGAGTGCCGCTGCCGCGAATGTGGTCTGCAAAGGTATTGCCAGTGTCCAGCCCTGTAGAGACACGCGGCGGGAATGATCTTGAGCTGGGTGGCATAGTGAACGTCATATGTTTCCGGCCGACCAAGACGACCGACCGGCGCTCGCAACGGCCTCCTTCTGTAGCGTCAAGTGATGATAAGCGAAACAGAGCGCATAGCCCGGCCTCGTCACGCACTGGCTCGATTGTCTCCCCACCGACCGGCCGGCGGTGCCGACGAGTCCATACTGAGAGCAAGTGTCACGGCCTTTATGGGCGCGACCGGCCGCCTGCCTGGCCCCAGTGATTGCATCGGTGCATAGAAGGAAAAGATTCAACCTCCCCATCGCCGATTGCCGCGCCGGGGGCCTGACGCGCTCCGCGATGGCGGCCACCGGCAACCAACAACCACCCAGGCCGACCCTCGCCAGCCATGCCAGCACACCAGACGCTCGATGACTCTCGGTGGAGCCGAACACCGCTGCAGTCCAAAAGGGGTGCTTTTGCGACGCGGAGAGGTGCCCTTTCAGCAATCGGGGCGTACCGTAATTTCTGTGCCAAAATCTGGAACCGCCGTCTCGTGACCGTAACAGCGGGGGGCCCTCGGCACAACCCAATCTGCCAGCTTCAACGCAGACGCCTCGATCGAGCCACACACCACCACCTCCACACCCCGCGCCACCATGAACCAGGGCTGCAGCGCGCTCTTCGAGCACGAGCTGGCTGCCTTCGCGCTTCCCGCGGGTCTGGACCGCCCGCCGCCGCGCGCGCGCTTCACCGTCGCCGCCGACGAGAGCCGCCTGCTGGACGACAGCCTCGACGCCATGGATGCGCTTGGGCTCAGCGCGCCCGTGTTCAGTGCCGCCGATTTCGAGGCCGCCATGCTCTTCGCCGAGCCGGCCAATGCCTGCTGCACGCCCCCCACCGCTGACTGCGGCAGGCCCGCACAGCCGCGAGGCAAAAGGGCCAGTCCGTACGGCAGCGGAAGCGCCGGGTCGCCCAGGTCGCCGCCGGCGCACCGACACCACTCCAAGAAGGCCTCGCGCAAGCAGGTGCACGAGCTGCAGGTCATGGTCAACGCCATGCAGGTGCAGGTAGACGGCGCCGCCGCCGAGATCCAGCAGCTCGCGCAGCTCGTGGGCCAGTTCGCCCAGCAGCGACACGACGAGCACGAGCAGCACGAGCGCCTCCGGAGGCACGAGGCCGAGCAACGGCAAGAGCAGCAACTGCTGAAGCAGCAGGAGATGGACATGGACCTCGACGCGCAGCAGCGGCACCTCAGCGCGCAGGTCCGGCTCGAGCGCGAGCAGTACGTGCGCAAACAACAGCAGCAGCAGCGGCAATACTTCGAGAGTCATTCGCCGACATCTCCGCTGAAGCACGAGCCGTTCAGCCTCTAATCTGTCCAAGTCCCGTTGTCCTCGTCATCGTCGTCTGCTGCCGTGTCCAAGCGGGCTGCGTGCTGCACTCAACCAAACACTCGTACGCCACACGTATGGCGTGCGCGTACTATTTAGCAGCTCCACACCCGCAGCTCGCACCGCTACGGTAGCCGCTCACACAATTATAAAGCTATGAGAGCAAAGTCAACAATTGAAGTACCAGAGTTACTTCGTTCTCTCGCTGTTATCTGCGGCGTGCGTCGCTCGTCTTGACTCTTGACATGCCAGCGTTCAAAGTGCTGGTGGTGCCAGCGCCCAGAGGTCGTATTTGCTTCTTCGCCCTGCATGTGCGCCTCGAAGTGTCCCGTGTCAAGGCACGTGAAGTTGTCAAACAAAGTTGCTTGACACGCTGCGCAGTCTTCGCACTCATCCTTTTGATTCTCCTGAATCGCACACAAGTTCCAAGTCGAAGTTATAATGCTAGCGCAATTATCTTTGTCCACACGAAGTTGGCGAACTAGGAACCGAGACTACACCGCTCGACCTGTTGCAGATGAAATAAAGAGTATGAACGTCCTGATGCGATGCCCTACGCAATTGCCCTGCTAGATCAAACGCAGTCGTTGCCGCTGATGTCGAGCGAGGAAAAGTCGTGCGTGGACTTAACCACCTTAGCCTTATACGCGATGGTTTTTCCGCGCGTCCATGAGAACGAGTTGTCCCAAGACAGCACCACCGTACCATCTTCTGTTGCCGTAAAGGAGCTGGCAATGGGAGTTCCGCTCGAAACCCGCTCAGGTGCAACTTTGTCGCTCTCTTCAGCGCCACCCATGCCCTGCGTGCGGAACTTCACAGCGAAGACGATATCGCGGTCTTTCACGACGTATTCCCAGCAGAGAGTGTCGTTGGCGCTCATGCGGAACGGTAGTTGCAAAGTACCTCCAGCCTTGATGTCCGCTTGAGTGGCGCCGTCTTCACAGAGCAGCAAGAACGTGTTCCGTCCAAGAAACCCCGTCTGAGGGATGGCATGTGTGGTGCTCCGTCCTCCAAGCAGCTTGGGTAGTTTATCGCGACTACCCGCGAATGCCAGCAGCCGCTCGAGCGAGTTGCCCTCCATGAGCACCTTGCGGAGCTGAGTTTCTTGCAGCATGGGCTTGATGGCGCTCCAGATCTTATCGAAAAGCCACGGAGCGTGGAGAACAAGCACCTTGTGCATCGACTCTGGATAGCACTTGGTGGCAATCGTCAGGAGTGGTCGAATGCGCTTGAGCAGCTTCGGATTAAAGCGCGCGACGGAGAAGCCGGAGAGATCGCGAACTAGGATTGTCTGCACTAGTTTCTCGTTTTGGCGACTCAGTTGGTCGAGCTTCAACGCACGGTACTCCATCGAGTACAGGAAGAAAGTCTGCCATTCCTCTTCCGTGACGTCTGTGAGCAGCTTGTGGAAGTCGGCGTACCCCGTCATCTCGAAGTAGAACACGTGGCCGTCTGGAGCGGAGAAGATGTCGTACGTGTCGAGGAAAGGCAGATGCGGGATGATCTTCTGGAAGTGGGGGAACTCGTCGGGCACCATGTTGTTGCTCACAATGTCATCGCGGATATCGTCGAGCTTGAGTTTCTGGCGCATCGTTAGCATCTCGCGGAACTTGGTGGCAGCCACCGAAACATTCATTTTGTGACCGCGCAAGAAGCGCAGCAGGCGGACGTCGCCTACCAGTTCCACGTATTTGGCGTGGCGCTCGGCCTTGAGCTCCTCTTCCAGGCTCATGCGAAGAGCTGCTCACAACATAACCTATAGCTTTCAGGCAAACCATCACGAAAGAGTCCACGCAAAGCAGAGATCGCTTACCGTGAAGCTGATTCTTCTCCTCTTGCGCATTCTCCGACGCGATGAAGCAGCGCCACTCCGAATTCTCGTCCACTAGAACCTTGGATGCTGACGCGTGCACGACTGGGATTTCACTCAAACCGTCCTCCATGCCATTCTGTTCTTCTTCATCCACGCCCGTATTCTCATCATCTGCATCAACACTTTTGCACGAGTAGAACCTTTCCAGCCCTGCTGGGCCATCTCCCGTTGCAAGTGCAGACGGCGCTCGCTCCCGGTGCTCCGGCAGGCTGAGACGACGCACACGCTCCTTCTCCATGGCCTGAACAGCCAGCTCCTGCGAGAAGGCCCGCTCCTTGATGTCTTGCACCTGCACCTCCTCAGCCTCAGAGATGCGGCGCTCGCGTTCCTGCTCCGCGGCTTCAATGGCCGCGGCTTGGCTCTTCCTGCGCACCATCTCATCCTGCACCTTGGCGATCTCGTACTCGTGTACTCGACGCTCTCGTTCCTCCTCCTCGGCCGTAATCGAGTACTCGATGTTGATCTGACGCACGATGGCGACTTCGTCCTCTCGGTCCTTCTCCTCCTCGATGCGGCGCCGCTGCTCCTCGTCCGCCAGGTCGTCCGCCAGTTTCTTGTTGGCCGCGCGCTCCACCTCCAGCGCCGCGAGGTCCTCGGGCGTCTCCTCCGCTGCCTCCCCGTCCTTCTTAAACAGGAACAATCCAGCGCTGCCATGGCGCCCAGCGCGCGGCTCCTCGTCCACACCAGCAACAGCTTCCTCCATCTCTTACAAAGATCTTGTGTCTTCGAAGAGACGCATAAAGTGCAGCCATGTCGAACTATTTCGTACTTATCGCAAATGCCACTCACGGTACTATCAAATCAAATTTGCCGTTGCACCTACAAACTCCAAGACAAATCCACCAAAGGCAACTGGTGCGCGCGAAGAGCACCATGCAAATGGAATTGGATGCACCTGCGCTGAAGGAGGACGACTGGATAGGTGCGCGTTCCCTCAAATACTTGCACTTGCACCTACTCAGTCCAAGTCAAGCTGTAGCCCTTACCTCCTTAAACCCATGCTTTCTTTTAGACGTCATGGACGGCGACGGCATCTGGAACGTGGCGCGCGTGCTGCGCCTGCCGACGCCCGAGACGCTCGAAGTGACCTTCGACGGCTGGGGAGACGAGTACAATGAGACGCTACCGCGCACCAGTCGGCGCGTCGCGCCCTTCCACACGCACACGTGGGCCGTCAAGTGCTGGGCCAAGCTGGAGACGTGGCCCTGGTGGCCGGCGCTGCTCACGGTGCGCGCGCCAGGCTCGGCTGCCGGCTCGAGGAACCTGCGGCTCGAGGAGCGGCTGCTCGTGGACTTCCTGGACCGCGCCGAGTTCCCGGAGCGCTGCAGGTTGATAAGGAGTCATTACGTTTTTTTTTATTTTGTTTTTGCTAACGTTTATTGCATTTTGTTAGGTGCTGGGTGATGAAGAACAAAGTGGTGTCGTTCCAGTCGGATGAAGAGACGAGGAAGCGGCTGAGTAAAATCAAGAAGAAAAAGAGGAAGAGCAAGGGCGAGAACCACGTCAAGGACATGGAGCTGTCCATGGGTCTGTTGGCCAAGTGTGACGCCCGGGAAGACTTTCCGGAATTTATGGAAGGCACGTTGCCTGTCGAGTTTCGACGCAATTTTACGAGACCGACTGAAGAAGTGAGGAAAGAAATGGGCGAACAGATCTGGATGAAGTCATTCGCGGACAACAGGATCAACCACGCTGCAACGCACGCGTACACAACGATGAGCACAACGATGAGCAGTGCGAAGAATGAGGATGAAGATGATATTCAATTGCCGAAACCGGCAGAGGAGAAAGATACAGCGACTCGTGGGGATTTGCAGACACCAGAAGAAGAGAAGACGACTGAAGCTGAAAAGGAAGATAAAGCTAACCCCAAAGAGCCCGAGCGACCCAACAGCGGCGAACCTCAGAAAAAGAAGAAATCCCTGCGAGAAGAATCTCAGAAAAGTCGGAAAAGGGCAAGGCCCGCCGACGATGACGAATCTTCCGACAACACCGATACCAGTCACGATGCTGGAAAGGCAATGCCAGTATTGCCTGGTGACCCATCCCAGGAGCAGCCTCGAGCTGTTGAGTCGGTTGTTTGTGAAACCCCGAAAGATGCAGCAGAAAATGTATCAAATGTCAGTACCACCGAAGATGTCCACATTGCGCCACGGAAATACGGAAAAACTCCAAAGATGCTAAAGACGCCAAGAAGGTCTCCTACGAACTTGCCGCTGTTCACCCCACCTCACGCGCGCGTTCTTCTCAAGGTGGACCCACCGAAAGAGCAGCACGTTACGCGCACACTTCACGCAAAGCAAGCTCATCAAAAGCGACCTCGTGTTCAGAAGGAAAAAGGTAAGTTACAGTATTTCGTGCTTCTTTGAATTTGCTCACTCATTAACCTTCAACGGGCGTTCGAATAGGTTCCACTGCCAACCCATTGACTGCTGTGAAGAAAAGCGTGCCCAGCGATTCAAAAAGCGATGACACTCCTGCAAGCCCAATGAAAAACCTGGCTCGAGTTACGAAAGCCACGTTACGAGCAGGCAAAAAGCTGCATACTGTGGAGCATGCGCTGGAGGATAAGCTCACTGAACTCGCCGAGAAGTCGGCAAAGGCAGAAATGATGCGCAGTAAATGCGCTGGATTGCGTAAGTTGCCGGACAAATTACGATGTGCTCATTCCGCTAGGAACCGTGCGTTTACTAACACTTCTCAATTGTTTTTCAGCGATTCGAATGCACTCTGCAACATCAACCACGTCATTGACCACCAGCAGCGAAACTCGACAGATCAGCCGAGGCGATACTTCTAGGATTACAAGCAGGCCCAATGTGCCTGTACTCGCGAGGAGGTCTTCAGAAGCCAAGTGCGGGATTCGTGGATTGGAACTTGCGTTGGATGACCAACTTTCCAGGTACCAGATCCTCGACTCTGCTCCCACCCGTACGTCGCAGGAACATTCTATTTAGTTGCTCGATGGCGTTTTGTGCTGACCTTTAATGCTTGCATTGTTATGAGAACAGGGAAGGAGCTAGATGCAATCAAGGCTGACTTGCTGAATTCTCCAGAAGTGCAAGCTGCCCTCACTCGCATCCAGCATCCCAGCTATGGATGGGCGACGGCAGGTGAACCTTCTGTTAGGCTACCATCGCGGTCGAGCGGCAAAACTCGCCGTGCATTTGAGAAAGCCCAGGCTCGATTTCTCATATCTACACAGCCAACAGAACGAGATCCATCGCCGAGGTCGCCTAGCCAACAGTTTGATCGATCATGGGACTACCGAACCGACAGCATAGCGAGTAGTGGACACTTGCAAGCCCCCTCTAGCCCTTTGCAGGGCCCCTCATCACCAGCAAAAAGCAGCAGCTTCGGCTTCAGTGTGAACGACAACTTCTCCATAGGCCAGTGGTATCAAGACTTGTACCCAAGCGGACTCGGCTTTCAACGACCGTGACGATGAGAGCGCGCAGCTTTGAAGAGGGAAATGTATACCTGTAGTGTTTGTGTTGAGCTGGTGATCGAGTCGAACCTGTGGTGCGCGGTGCACTGTAGCCATTTTGATGATCGAAGGATACGTGCAAAAAACAGTCCACGAACCTCGACGACCACTCGTCCATTTTCAGATCGCCATGGCGGACTTGCAGACGCCGACGCTGTTCGCGTGCGCGCTGGACGTACTGAACACAGGTGACGCTTTCGCCAAGGCTGACAAGACGACCAAGTACGTGATGCAGTGGAAGAGTGGCGAGATCAAGGTTGTGTGCAACGAGGACGACGACGTGAACAACGTGCCCGACCATCCGGCCCGCCCAGAGAATGTGGAGGTCGTTCCGGCATACAAAGCCAAACAGGGATCGCGGAAGGCCTTCGTGCACAGGTGAGAAGCAATGCACTCGCAGCGGGTGCTGCTGTTAGACCAGAGACTGCACAAGCATTAAGGACCACCGGAACCCGTCAAAACGCACTAACACGTGACCCTGCTGTTCATAATAGTTTGGCGCACGCCGAGAGCTATGCGATCGATCTGATGTGGGATATGGTGTGTCGTTTTGTGACGCACAATCTGCCTCGCTCATTCTACGACGACTGGGTCCGCATCGCTGGCGAGGAAGCCGAGCACTTCAACAGTTGGGCTCACCGGCTTACGGAGCTCGGTAGCTTTTACGGCGATCTCACGGGCCACGAACGTCTCTGGGATGCAGCGTACGAGACCCGCGAGAGTATTCTGGCTCGGCTGGCTGTGGTTCATCTGGTTCACGAAGCGCGTGGGCTCGATGTGTTTCCCAACGCGGTCCAGCGCTTCAAGAAGGCCAGCGACGAGGTGAGTCTGAAGATCATTCACAAAAACTACAACGAAGAGACCACGCACGTCGGCGCTGGAGTGCGTTGGTTCAGGTATGTCTGCGAGCGGGAGGGCGACGACCCAGTTGCCAAGTTCCATGAGATCGTGCCGCAGTTCTACAAAGGTTCCCTGAAACCACCTTTCAACAAAGAGGCACGCGACAAAGCTGGCATGCTGGAGGAATGGTACACTCCGCTTAGCACGGAAGCCCTTGAGAAGCCGACCGCAACTGTTGAAAACACGGCGGCGGCAATGTCGTCACTGAAACTGGACTCAGCTACGTCGTAGCTGGCAAGGCACCAGACCCCAAGGAAGGATCCTCAGCAACCAAGACATTTACGAAGAGGTATGTACTTCAATGATCACCATGCTCTACAACTCACCACCTACACATCGACTTTGACCGCTACTACGCCACAACATGCACGAGATTGACACTAGAGCCGTCGCAACTTACATCTGCGGGGTCGACATGTCCGACGTCACGCCGCACGTTCCTTCGCTGGAAGAGCTGCGAGCAAGACGGATGTAGCCGTCTTCGCCCCAGTAGGTTCCCCACGAGTTGCGGATCTTGATCGACGACGAATCGTAACCCACGGCAACGACGGCATGGTCGAGATCTGACGAATCGCACGACGACACCACTCCACCCGTGTACTGCTTCCAGACGTTGTTGCCTGAAGCTACGGCCACGACCACCGGGTGCTCGTCGATTGCGCTCAGCAGCTCCTGCTCACCCGATAGCTGCGAATAGCCAGTTATGCCAGTGTCCTGCGCGCTGCAGCTCGAGCTGCAGGAGTCCGCGTAGCCGCTGTCCGACGTGTACGGGTAACTGTCTTCGGTGCAAAGTCCGTTCTGCTGCACGTAGTCGAACGCGTAGACCGGAGCGCCTCCACTGCAGCCCCAGTTCTGCGTGTTGCAGCTCACCAGTTGCTGCTCCGAGTACTTGGTTAGCGATGTTTTCCCGTTCGCAATGCACTGCGCCGACTCGACTGCTGACACCGTTGCAAAGGCCCAGCAGGAACCACAAGCGCCTTGGCTCTGAATTGGAGCCACGCACTCAGACGTCGACCAATCCACGGATCCAGCACTGGCCGTCGCCTCCTCCGTCTCTGACGGTGCAGATGTCGTGGCTGGTGCGCTCGTGGTTGGGGTGGGAGTCGGCTTTTGGTGAGGACGCCAGTCCCAGAAATCCGAGAATTGGTAGCTCGCCTGGCTTCCGCTCGTCCCCTCCGACAGGATGTTGGCAGAGCTGCCACTGCTCGCAGATGGAAGAGTGCCCTTCGTTAGCCCGCCGATCAAGCTCTCGATCAGAGACTCGATAGTCTTGACGAACGACGCGGTGTCAAAGCTTCCGGCCGTTAGATCAGCGGCGGAATCCGTGCTGGCGTCACCGCGTAGTTGGCGCGTAGTAGTAGTAGTCGTTCCGCTGCTGCTTCCCGTCGAGTTGTCTCGGATGTATGAGTTCAACACGAGCGTGTTGAACTCTTTGTCGGTCATCGCTGAGAACGGCGACATGATGGAGAAGTTCGCGTCAGGATTGTCGGCCTGCACGGTGGCAATGCTCTGCTTGGTCAGAAAGATGCGTTGACGAAGATCCTCCTCTTGATCTTCGGCACTGCGTTCCTCCGAGACGGGCATCCAGCCGTTCTTCTGGGCAACGTCACCATACTTGCTTTTCCACTCGTCCAGATCGGCCTGGACGGTGTCTTTCTCCTCAAGGTATCGGTGGTAGTCGATACCAGCGTGCATCGGGCGAGCGATGACACCCGTTGCCGCGATGATCACAGTTGCTGCAATTGCCACGCGAAGAGTTGAAGCGCGCATGTTTCTCGAGACTTGAAGTCGCTGGAGTTTGACGTGAGATGCTCGGTTGTTGTCCGGGGAGGCTGCTGTTGCTGCCGGACTTGATGGTTTGGCAGTGAATTCAAGAATGAAGTCTTTCACGGATACGCTTGGTTGTCAACGGCGGTCACGGTGAGCGCGCCTTGATGCCTCGCAGCGCTCGCGTAGGTCAGTTTGCGCCTGGTATCGAGGAGTTCTGGCAGCTTGGCGACTGAAGCCACTACTCGACTGCGTTCTCCGCGAACAGAAAAAATGGACTTTGGAGCGTTTTCACCCTGAGGGCGCTAAGTTTCGGCGGGGTACTCCAAGAACTGACGTCGGTGACATGGTCTGAACGTCCCAGCTGGAAGAGCGGACACTTCCCGGCCATGTTTGACCTGCTAAGCCTCGTAGCCACCCACTGCATCAACCACAACAATGACTGCTTCCAGGACAGTTGCTGCGGACTGGAGATTTCAGTATCCGAAAGCCCCGGCCTTCCCTTTACTGTACTTCGTTTTACTGAGACGAAAGACACCGCCACGCGCTTCAAGTGCTCGTGACTAACGTGGAGGAAATCAAGTGAGCTTGAACGATTTCTTTTTTGGCTTCTGGAACACTTGCATCGGTTGTGGTTTTAACGCTGTATGAAGATGAAGCCGGCGTGACATGGTCAGCACTCCGAGTCTGCAGCCTGTATCCTGCATTCACAGCACCGTGAAAATAAAAACTTAACCAGGCTCGATTTGAGGAGACAACGGACGTGAACTGCATTTTACAAGTTTGTTTTCCTCGATTGGCACTGTTCACTATATACGGTATACAAGACATTTAAGCAAAAAAATCCTCAGGAATCTTACATCGTCGGGCGAGACATATCCGAAAGCATGCCGCAGGTGCCGGTGCCGGAGGAGCTGCGCTCCATACGGACGTAGCCCGCCTCGCCCCAGTTCTCACCCCACGAGTTTCGCACCTTGAAAGTGGAGTCGTCGTAGCCCACGATCAGCACGGCATGATCCAGCTCGGTGGTCTCGCAGTACGACATGACGCCGCCGGTGTACTGCTTCCAGGCTGCGTTGCCCGAGGCAACTGCAGCGACAACAGGCTGCGACTTAAGAGCCTCGATGAGTGCGGCTTCGTCGCCCTCGTCAATTTTCTCGAAGCCAGTGACGCCCGTTTGGCCCTTCGAGCATGCGTAGCAAGTCGCCGAGCCACCGTTGCTCATTGAGTACGGAAGATCATTCTCCGTGCAAAGACCATTTTGCTGGATGTACTCGAAGGCGTACACCGGGGCACCACCGCCACAGCCCTGGTTCTGCGAGTCGCACCCCACCACCTGCTGCTCCGAGTACTTGTTGATTCCCTTTTGGCCGCCCTGGATGCACTGTAGTGACTCGACCGCGGCCACGGATGCGAACGCCCAGCACGAGCCACACTGACCTTGGCTTTGGACTGGAGACATGCAATTGGTTGCGGACCAGTCGACCGAGTTGGAAGTCGCGGCAACGCCCTTCTCCGTCTGGACCGGGGTGGAAGGCTGCTGTGTGGTCGGCTGAACGACAGGAGCACGGGTTGTCGGTGTAGGAGTCCTCGGCGCTGCGGTCTTCGGGGCTTGGGTAACGGGGATCGGAGCTTGGGTGACCGGGATCGGAGCTTGGGTGGGGGCCGGGGACCATGAGTCCGCATCCTTTGCCGTCGTGTCCGTAGCAGGTTTCACGGTTGCAACCGTCCACGAGCCTCCCGTCTGCTCCTGCAGCTTCTGCATGAGCGCGTCGATCATGTCTTGCATACTCGAGAAGGTGTACGCGTCCTGCTGCCGGAGTGACCGCTTGGGAGCTGTGGTGGCTGGGGCCGCCGTCTTGGTGCTCGTCCGATTCGCTCGAACGTGTGCGTTGAGCACTTTAGAGGCAAACTCATCATTTGACAGTGCCGAAAACGGCGTCATGATTGAGAAGTTGGCGTTCGGGTTAGCGGCTTGAGCGTTTAGCACGTCTTGCTTGCTCTTGAAGACACGCTGACGCAGATCTTCCTCCATGTCGTCGGAACTGCGCTCTTCAGAGTAGTCGGGCACCCAGTTGTTCTCGGAGGCCGTCTTCCAGTAATCCCCCTTCCAGGCCTGATACTCCACGTCAAAGTCATCAAGCTCGGCGAGATAGCGCTCGTAGTCGATGTCTGCGTGCATCTGACGCGCGGTGGCGGGCACCACTGCAAGCGTCGAGGCAGCCAGCACACACACTGCGGTTAAAGTGGACGACTTCATGATTGTTGCGTGTGTTTGTGGGCAGATTCGAGAGTGAACGGTCAAGTGGATCCGGCACTCTTGTCTCCACCGACGGCAGAGTGCGCTTTGGCTCGCCTACCGACGGTAGATCCATCTGATCGTTCACCTGGTCCAGCTGGCGCAAAAGAGCCGATCCGTTCGAGCAGCAAAATCTGTTCGGAGACTTTGCGTTCTGCTGGACCAGGTGACGAGCCCGCAGCCACCACTTCCACAAAGAAATTAACGCCTGAAACGATCCGCGCGACGGCGTTCGCTCATTCGGTTCACCGCGAAGTGAACTTCACATGCCTATCCGACGCATTTGTATCACCAGCGCGTTGCATCGTGAATAATTTGAAGGAAGTTGAGGCTCGACTAGTGGTTTTCTCGAAAGCTACAAAGAATATATTCGTTTTTTTCGGTGCGCGGCCTGCAACTTGTCATGCGTTGCAGCGTTGGCCACGCGGTTCGCTGGAAACCAGCCCCTGTGTGGCTTGGCAGTGGCTGCCACAGGCCTGGGAAAGACGCTCTCAGCTGCGAACTCTCGTGCCAGAGTGCTTCCAACTGCAGAAAATGCAGAGGTGCGGGCTGCTCGCGTGCGCGCCAAGTGGGAAACCTTGTGGACGAATCGCCACTCCTGATGCTCTTTTTGAGCCATGTGGTAAGTCTGGTCAACGCCAAGTTGAAGGAGCATCCTGCCCCCACGCTCACCGAAATGTAAGAAGAGCCTCACTGTTCGTGCACTTGGGATTGACGCATTTTATCTCACTACAGTTCAACACACAACATGGTACACACTTTCCTGCGCTGCCTAGAAGGTCGGATAGGACATGTCGCCGTACATGCCGCACGTGCCCGTGCTGTCACTCGTTCGCTCGAGGCGAATGTAGCCTTCCTCGCCCCAGGAATCGCCCCAGGAGTTGCGGATCTTCCACTCGCTGTCCGTGTAGCCGACGACCACGACGGCGTGGTCGAGCTCGCTCGAGTCGCACGACGAGATCACGCCGCCCGTGTACTGCTTCCACGCATTGTTGCCCGACGCCACCGCCACGATCACGGGCTGCTGAGCGACTGCAGTTGCGAGCCCCGACGCGTCGTCCACCGACTCGTAGCCGGTGATGCCCGTGTCGACGGCCGAGCAGCTGGTCGTGCACGACGCCGCTGTGCCTTCCGACGACGTGTACGGGTAGTCATCCTCCGTACAGAGGCCATTCTGCTGGACGTACTCCATGGCGTAGACGGGAGCGCCACCGGAGCAGCCGTAGTTCTGGGAATCGCAGCTCGTGAGCTGCTGCTCCGAGTACTTTGTGAGCGTCGTCTGGCCGCCATTGATGCACTCTCCCGACTCAATCGCCGCCGCGGTGGAGAACGCCCAGCAATCACCGCACGAGCCCTGGTTTTGGATGGGGGACACGCAGTTCGAGTCCGTCCAGTCCACCTCGTCCGAGCTTGAGGTCGCGGACGTGTCGGTTGCCGTTACCGTCGACGTCGATGCCGAAGATTTCGTTGCTGAAGTCGTGCTAGGCGCCGCAGTCGTTGGAGTGGGGGTGCTTGTAGGCGCTGCCGTGGTCGGGGCTGCCGTAGTCGGGGTTGCCGTTGTCGGAGTCGGTGTTGTTGCCGTCGGCGTTGAGCTCGAATCCGATGACCCGGCCGGCTTGACCGTCTCGGGGTTGAAGTCGTTCTGGCCGAAGCCGCCGAAGTTGAAGCCGTTGCCCCACTGCCAGAGTGACGACAGCCCCGATCCAAAACCGGAGGATGTGGTCGCAGCAGCAGACCCCGACGATGTAGACACCGTTGTCGCCTTGGCCCCGTCGTCCGAAGACGTCGTCGTCGTCACGGTAGTGGTGCTCTTTCCGTCGGCACCCGTCGTGGTCACCGTCCTGACGCTAGTTGTTTCGTAGTCCGTGGCCCCGTTCGCAGTGCCTCCCAGGACCGACGTCTGTGCACTGGTGGTCGGACTACCGCTGCTGGTACTTGTGGTCGTGGTCTTGGAGACGCCCCCACTGCTTGGCGTGCCGCTGCTGTATGACGTCTTCGTGCTGCTACTTCTGTGCCAGCTCCTGAGGCGGCGGCTAGCGGAGCTGGAGCTGCTCCCCACCAACGACCCGTTGTGAGCGCGGTACGCCTTGCCCACGTAGGCGGTAAACTCGTCATTAGTTAGCAGCGTGAACGGTGTGTTGGTAGAGAAGTTGGCGTTCGGGTTGAGCGCCTGGATGGCCGTGATGTTCTGCTTGGTCATGAAGAACCGCTGCAAGTGGTCCTCGTCGTCGTCGTCCGTGCTGCGCTCCTCCGAGTTGCTGGTGGAGGGCGGCATCCAGCCGTTCTTCTTGGCCATCTCGCCGAAGTTGGCCTTCCAGTCAGCCAGCTCTTGCTTGGTCTCATTCCGCTCGGCCAGGTAGCGGTGGTAGTTCAGCCCAGCGTGCATCTGGCGTCCGTCCACGCCGGACACGGCGGCCGCCGCGATGGCCGCCACCCCGATGAGTCGGAGCGCGCCGACGGTGGTTGATCGGTCTCGAGACTGCATTCTCGTCTGTACAATTTGCTACGCTACGCCGCACTCGATCGACCTGCTTCCAGCTAGCCAAATCAAGAGTGAGCATTGAAGTCATCGCCGTGGTCCTCGACGCCACGGATGAAGAGGAGGGTCAGGTGCGTCGTGATCCGAGCACGCAGGACACCTGCCGGATAGTGGTGGCACCCAGGCCAATTCAACGCGCTGGCGCGGCCTTGCCAGCCTAGCGTTGAGGTAGAATCGGAGACTTTGGCACTCATCTGGTCACACGGGCACCCGCCTCATGCTTCCGCGGCGACACCTGCCGGCGATTCTGCACCGCCAGCTGGCGACAACGTGTCACGGCGCAACACGGTGCAGGTTGCCGCTTGCAACGCGGTCGCTGCAGTGCAGCCACAACATTGCCGGGCACCTGGACCGGTGGAAGCGCTCGTCCGGACAGCCAAAATGTCCCCGGTGCCGGCACATCGGCAGCGCGCGAGCCGATCAGAACTTCTGATTCAGGAGGCAAGGATCAGCTGTATCCGCCCGTGCTGGAGGCAGTTGGGGGGCGAGCGAGCCGCATGGTGCTGGACCAGCACTGCTGGTCTCGGCATGGTCATCGTTGTCACACGCCACCGAAACGATCCTTTCTTCACCTTCCTGCCTCGCCGACGGCCATATGCCGCGGAATCCATTCGCTCTCGCGCTCGAAGCCACGAAAGAAGCCGTGATGACCAACCACCGTTGCTGCACGCACACTGCATGTGCCGTTGGCGACTGGGCAGTGAAAGCTGAGACGCCAGTCGAACGGTGCGGCAGCGATCATTGCCGCCAAGACTCTTGCAAGAGCGCTCGGTCATTCACGCCTCGAGTGCGACGCAGTTGGGTAGTGCGGCGGCCCGGACCAATGCGGCGCTGGGTGAAGATTCCAATCGGCAGTTCTCGAGCTGTTCCTCGATCAAGGGTTGGACCACGCGAAGGAAGCAGGTAAAAGCTGCGGTGCGGTGGGGGCTTGTGGCTCCAAGCGGTGTCGAGCACCGCCGGGTCTATTCGGTGCTGTGCATGCAGCCTGAGGTGGGCACAGACGAGCGCTCGGCTTAAGACGACAGATCGAAAGGTAGTGCCGGGCGATTACGGGGTACTGTGCTGTATCCTCGAGATAAATGCCTCCGCATCGACGATGTTCTGCTTCGCTCGTGCAATGGGCCGGTTCACAGTGTGAACTAGTGTGTGTGAACTTCACACTGCCCGACGGTGAGCCCACTCGGTTGAGCGCCATCCTGGCAGGCAAAGGGGGCGTAGTGATCTCGTTTCTACCTTCCCAGCTGGTGATACCACCATGATGGGATTCAAGCGGCGACTCTGGTCTGCTTGCCACTGTGCCTGTTGGCTGTTCGAACGCTGCGCCACCGACCGCTTCGAGCTTTAATCCGCAAGACCATCATGGTTGATGTCGTACACGTACCATGCAAGTGACTTGGATATACCGATGAACATACATGTACATGCATCGCAAAACCCACATCGATTCAATGCGCGAAAGTCGTGCGCGGCGCGGCAAAGCTCCCATCCGGTACAAGTCGCCGTCCGCGTTTGTCCAGGGGTGACAGCCAATTGAACGCCGACGCCGGCAGCTCTCGAGGCTCGAGTCGAGCCGATCCTGGGCTAACTCACAATCGCCAAACGATCTCCCGTTCGCTTCTACGCATTCCCTAACTTGCTGCGCCGCGGGCAGACCCTCGTCTGGCTCACTTGGGGAACGGCAGACGAGAAATACAGTCAGGTGCAAATGCAGCCTCGAGTGTCGACCGCTGCGGTCACCTTGGCGGTGACCTTCATGACCGCCAGCATCCCCGACTTCAACGCGGTCGTGGACGCGCGGCCGATGCACGCAGCCATCGTGTCCAAGTATCATCGATACTTGGAGGAGAAGGAGCAGGTGTCTACCGAGCTGGACGAGTGGCTGAAGAAGTACGGCCCGAAAGGCCCGAAGAACGGCTGGATACCTGTGACCGAGTCGCGCAGCACGGACGATGCGCTCGAGGACCAGCGACAGCGGTTCTACCTGACCAAGGAGCAGATTTACGAGGCCAGGGAGTTGAACCCGATGGCCGAGTTCGGCACGGACGGGCCGTTCACACTCATGACGATGGACGAATTCAAGGAGTACCTGTCGAACTCCCACATCGGCGATTCCGACAAGACTGACGCCCCTGAAACGGAGAAACCCAGCACGCCGGAGACGCAGACACTGTCTGACAACGAGAACAAAATGCCATTCACTGGTGATTCTGGCAAGATCAGCGTTCCTGAAACGGAGAAACCAAGCACGCCGGAGCCGTCAGACAACGAGAACAATGCGCCATCAAGCGAGAAGTCGAGCCAAAGTGGCAAGAACGACGACAACAAGGAGAAAAATACCAAGACCTGGGCGCCTGCGACCGAAGGTCCGTTGGTTGTTCCGATGGTGCGCCGACTTCGCTCATCCGGAAAAAGTCAGTATGCCTACGATGGGGAAGACTACAGCTCCGAACAAACGTACACTAGCACGTCCGACTCCTACACCCAGCAAACGTACCAAGGCACCACCAACACCGACACCGGCAACACCGGAAGCAATGGAGGAAATACGAACCAGGGATGGACCTTCGGAGCCGTCTCCAACGGCGATAGTGCCCAGGTTGGTAAAGTGTCTGGAGGCAGCGGCGATGGAAACAACATGGGGGGCAGCAACGGCTGGGGAGGCTACAACTGGGGGAACAATTGGGGTCAAGGAGGCTCTCAGTGGGGGCAGCAATGGTGGGGAGGTTCGAACACAGGCAATGCTCAATGGACCCCAGCTCCGGAGTGGACTTCACCCCCGGCGTCGGACAACCAGTGGACGCAACCTCCGAGTACAGACACCTGGAACCAAGCCACGCAGACACCAGTTACACAGGCTCCTGCTCCGCAAACACCCACCACTCCAGCGCCAACATCAGCCCCAGCAACACCGCCTCCGACCGAGTCCCCAGTGACGCAAGCACCTGCATCCACCAAGCCGAAGACCAGTTCTCCTAGGACAGCAGCTCCCGCTCCTGCTACGAAGCAAAAGCCTTCGACTGCAGCCGACACGAAGACCGCAAGCGACTCGGAAGCCGACTCCGTGGACTGGAGCAAGTCGGCGTGCGTCAACCCTCCTGGTCTGCAAGGCCAGTGTGGCAGTTGCTGGGCATTCGCGACCATCGGCGCCCTCGAAGCTGCGCAGTGCATCGCCAATGGCGACAAGAAATCGCCCACGTACTCGGAGCAGCAGCTCGTGAGCTGCGACACCAAAGACTTCGGTTGCAACGGCGGCGCTCCAGTGTACGCGATGGAGTATCTGCGCGACAACGGCGTGTGCACGGAGAGTGGCTACCCGTACACGTCCGTGGAAGGCGGCACCGCGGCGGCGTGCGCCAACTCGTGCACGCCCACCAAGTCGGGCATCCAGGAGATCGTGCAGCTCAAGTCTGGCGACGAGAGCGCGCTGCTCAGCGCTGTCAAGCAGCAGCCTGTAGTCGTGTCTGTCATCTCGAACAACGCGGCCTGGAAGCAGTACACGGGCGGAGTGATCACGTCCTGCGACGCCGCGACGGTGGACCACGCCGTGCTGGCGGTTGGTTTCGACGCCACCACCATCAAAATCAAGAACTCGTGGGGAACGGACTGGGGTGAGGACGGCTACGTGCGCATCAGCCGCAGCAAGCAGAACGTCGGCACCTGCGCTGTGCTCACCGACATGTCGTATCCCAAACTGTAGCGTCCTCAAATATACGTCAACCTTTGTGAAGTCCAAAAGAGCAACTTCAACTTGTACTTACGTGTACCACACCATATTATGTAAACCTGATGTATGCAAGAGAAATGCTGCCCCTTTTCGTCTCCATCACCCTTCTTGCATAGCCCCAGCGTCGCTGTTTGCCTTGCGGATCTTATGCCCCCATTGCTGAGCCGAAGCCTCCGCTCCACCAGCCTGCGCCGCGTCCTCGCCATGAGCATGACCCCCCGCCGCTCCGCCTCGTCGGCCGTACACGCCGGCGCGCGCGCCACCGCGCTGACGCGCTTTATCGACGAGAACGGCTCCGTCCGCTGCGGCCAGCGCACGGACGACGGCTCCACCGCGCTCCTCGTGGAAGACGACGATCCTCTTGGAAGCCTGCACTTCACGGGCGAGACGGCCACCATCGAGAAGGTGCTGGCACCCGTGGTGCCATCGCAGATCCTTGGCATCGGCCTCAACTACCGCAAGCATGCCAAGGAGACCAACATGCCCGAGCCCAAATTCCCCGTGCTCTTCACCAAGGGCGTGAACGCGCTGCAGCACCCGCACGACCCCGTGGTGATCCCGCGCATAGCGTCGGACCCGCCCGAGGTCGACTACGAGTGCGAGCTGGCTGTGGTGCTCAAGGAGCCGTGCTGCAACGTCACGGAAGAGGAGGCGCTCAGCTTTGTGGGCGGCTACACGTGCGCGAACGACATCTCGGCCCGTCGTTGGCAGGGCAAGAAGGGCGGAGGCCAGTGGTGCCGCGCCAAGACGTTCGACACCTTCTGCCCGCTCGGCCCCGTGCTCATGACGCCCGAGGTCATCCCTGACCCGCAGACGCTCGAGATCGCCACCTACCTCAACGGAGAGCAGGTGCAGAAGTCCAACACGAGCGACATGATCTTCTCTGTCGCCAAGCTCATCAGCCAGCTCTCTCAGGACTGCACGCTGCCCAAGGGCACGCTCATCCTCACGGGCACCCCGGAGGTGAGAATCTACTACTGACTGCAAACTTGCCATGTTTGTGTGCACGAATCTAACGTATCTTGTGATCTTTGTGCAGGGCGTTGGCGTTGCTCGCAACCCGCCGCTCTTCCTGGCTCCGGGCGATATGGTGGAGGTCGAGATCGCACGCATCGGCAAGCTTGTGAACCCTGTTGTTGGCGCCTCGGCGCTGTAAGTTCAGGAAGGACTGAGTGAGTGCGGCCTTGCTGCTTGCGTGTATTGAGCCCAACCTAGTACGACAGTGATCGCTGAACAGCTTTCCAGCAGGAAACGATCGCGAGTCGCACAGCAATTTTCCCAATGAAATCGCCCTCAAGACGTTTTGAACACAGTGTCTTCAGCTTCAGCAATACGAGCGTGCAAGTACCGTCTCCTGCGGTGCGTCTTTTACATGCGCTTGCAGCTCGGCGAGGAAGCCGCGGGCTCTTTTGCGCTCTGTGGGGCATTTCGGTGCTCCACCTTGCGACTCGCAAGCTGCGAGTACTGAAACGGAGCCGAGGCGCAGCAGTGTTCTGTTCTGCAGCGCTTTCACTGCACTCTGCCTCGCCCCATGACGTTGAATCGCGCGGACGCCGTCTCAGCGAACACGCCAGCACCAAAAAGCGGTAACATGCGCAACACGCACTTGTCGATTCGACAATGCTCCAGGCAGTTTGGCCTTGCGCTGGGCGGCGATGCAAATCGCCGTTGAGGCACAGAAATCAGCTGCGACCTTTGTGGCGGCGAAGGGACCAGATATGCATGCAAGCCAAGCCGCAGTATCCTGTGCAAATGTTGTGCAGCGGAGCTCGAGGGAAGGCGGCGGCGTGGACGCCGGCTTTGGCATGAGATGCTCAAGGAACGGGCGCTGTCCGCCGGGAATGTGCCAATCTGCCTCGAGGTGAGTGTTGCGGCACCAAACGAGCGCTGGGCGAACGTGTCAGTCTCATCGCGACTGCCGTGCTGCTTCCGACGCGAGGCTAAGCCCAACACGGTCGACGAGACCTTGCCGCATCGCTGAAAATCAAATGAACGAGCGCTCTGTTGACACTACTGGCAGACAACGCAAAATGCGGCGATTTGCTAACCGGATCTGTTATTGCCAACCTGCCTCACTCCGCCCCAACAAGAGGCCGCCTTGCCCTGCTCGAGCTGGAAACTTGTCGCTCTCGCCGCACTCATCGGCCTGATTGCCTCTTGTTGAGGCGTTGCAGAACGGCAAGGGGCAGCATCCCCCGTTTGCCACTTCACTCGAGCTCAGTATGGGTCCGCACGCGCGTCGCTGATTGGCCGACGCCGTTTCTCAACCAGACGCCGCCGCTGACTTTCCGCCCGCATTTCCCCTTCGAGCTCACTAGCGCCAAACCCGCAGCAGGAGGCACCGACAGCTAGACAGCAGGTTTCCAGCCAGCCCTTCTCGTCTCTCCCGTGGACGCTCGGACGTGAGTCTCTCTGTCTGTCTGTCCCCGAGTCTTCTCCAGCTTTTCACCTCCCCCCAGGCCCGCGCCCTCGAGCGCATGCGAATGCCCGCCTCCACGACCACGGAGACGCCCGCTGACGACCAGGAAGAGGCGTACCTGGCGCAACGTCAGTCCACGATGGACTCGGCCACGTTGGACAAGCTGCTGATGGCCGAAAAGAACCTGGCGCAGGCGGGCCAGGCCACGACCAACGTCTGGAAGCTCATCGGCAAGCTGCCGAGCGAGGAGGGCGAGTCTCCGCCCGCTGCGCAGAACTCCGCACTGTCAGCCAGCATGTCCATGCCCCCCGGACGTCAGAACTCCAGCAGGAGCAACTTCTCGGCCTCGCACGGCGTCGAGAGAAGCCCACGCCGCCACACCCGAGCCTCCCCCACACGCAGGAAGACCTCCACGCCGGCTTCGGACGACGTCGCCAGCGGCAAGTTCCTGTCCACAGGCCCGCCCAGCCCGCCTAATAGCAACAAGTGGGCGTCCACGGCCCCCTTGGGCCCTAGGGACCTCGTTGTCGACACCACGGACACCGCCAGCATGGAAGCCAGAGCCAGCCCGAGATACAACATGGAGATCCCGCGCCCGGATGTGGCCGTGGGACGCAGCTCGCTCGGAAACTACACGAGCACCACGCAGAACAGCAGCTTCCACGAACGCCCAGGCGGCTACTTTACTGGCTCAGGCGGCAACGCCCGTGCCATCGACACGCTCAGTGACTCGACGAACTTCTTAGTGGAGAACGGACGCAGCCGCTCCACGCACACCAGCAGCAGCAACGTGTTCGGCTTCGGACGCAACGCCGCCCCGCTTTCCGAGGTGACGCTGTTCACCTTCACGGTCAAGAAGAGCGACAGCGTGCTGGAGAAGCTCGGCAGCAAGCGCGCGAGCATCCAGCTTCAGGTGGACGTGGAGGAGCGCATGCTCTACTTTTTATCAGCACACGACCAGCGCGAGGAGTACAGCTGCGCCGCCGTGACGGCCAAGCCGCAGTCCCGTCTCGGCATGCAGCTCAAGATCCAGACGGGCAACGCCAGTGTGAACAAGAAGATCACGTTCTACAGCACGGAGGACCGCGCCAACTTCGTCCAGGCGCTGGAGCAGGGCAAGGTCATGTACAGTAAGAAGGGTCCGTCCGCGGTGACCCCTTCCCGGGCCCCCACGGAGATCATAGACGAGACGGCGTCCACCGTGTCCAGCACGTTCGAGCGCTCCAAGCTGCGCGACTCGATGGTGAGCGAGCACTTCCAGCTATTGCCCGGCGAGACCGTGCTGGAACACGTCCAGCGCGTCACCAACCTCGTGGTGATGTCCCAGAGCGACCGCGCCGTGCAAGGTGTGCTGAAGATCACGTCGTACCGCATCACGTTCGTGCCGTACGACGCGTCGTGGAAGTTTGGCTCGTTCGAGCTGCCTATTGCGGCCATCGACCTGATCACGCGAGACGGTCTGATGCTTCTGATCACGTGCAAAGATCTGCGCACGCTGCGGCTTGCCATGCACGACGCCTACTCGCGGAAGAAGGGCTACGACCAGCTTCCTTCGACACCGGACTTCCGGTGGCTCAACTTGCTTACGCTACGCATGAAGCCGCCTAACATGATCGGCGCGCTGTTTGCTTTCGAGTACCACGTGGAGAAGGCGAAGCTGCGCGGCGGGCCACTTCCTGAAAAGCGCAACGGCTGGTTCGTTTACTCGCCCTTCGCCGAGTACCAGCGTCTCGGCTTCCTCTCGGCTAAAAAACAGCCTGAAGAGGAGGGCGTGATCACGTGGAGACTGCTCAAGAACTCCAAGTTCCGCTTCAGTCCCACGTACCCGCAGCTGATGGTGGTGCCGTCGCTCATGTCGGAAGAGCAGCTAGTGCAGTCGGCCCGCTTCCGATCACGCGCACGTCTCCCTGTTGTCGTGTGGCGCCATCCAGTGAACAAGAGCGTGTTGTCTCGCTCCAGCCAGCCGAATTATGGCATGGCAGGCAACCGATCCGAGCCTGACCGGATACTTCTGCGCGCATACCGCGACTCGGCGAACAAGAACAGCTCGAACGTGTCGCCTCCCCTTCACATTATCGATGCGCGGAAGCCCATCGCCACTAAGGGCAACCGGTTAAAGGGCAAAGGTACGACACGGAAGGAACTGAGCCTTGGTGAGCCGTATGCGGCGACTAACTATGCTATTTCTTCATTATTTTGCGCAGGCGTCGAGAATTCGCAGCATTATGACAACGCGACTATCGAATTTATGGGCATCGCCAACATTCACAAGATGCGCGAGTCTCTGGACGCTTTGAAGTGTACGTTTGTTCTTGCGCCTCTTGTGTGGCTTCTCGTTCATTTTGGCTGACGTTGGATTGTGTGTTGCTTCAGCCTTGGTTAGTCCTAGCAGCGTAGAAGACGGTGACAAGCATTATCACAACCGCCTTGAGAGTAAGTTCCCTTTCTGGCCAGGCTGGTCGATTTTTCAACGTGCTGACCTTGTTTCCTGCTCTTTTTTTCTTTGCAGACACGCGATGGCTGAAGCACGTGATGCGTGTTTTGTCCGGCGCACGAAGAGTAGCTGAGGTTCTCCACGAAGACGGCGCGTCGGTGCTGGTGCACTGCAGTGACGGCTGGGATCGCACCCCGCAGCTCGTAGCACTAGCGCAGCTGATCTTGGACCCCTTCTACCGTTCTATCCGTGGCTTTGCAAGCCTCGTGGAGAAGGAGTGGTGCTCGTTTGGACACAAGTTTGCGGACCGCATTGGCGTCGGCAAGGACATCACGGACCAGCCCAACGAGCGATCGCCCGTCATGCTGCAGTTTCTGGACTGCGTGTGGCAGATGACGCGGCAGTTCCCGACGTGCTTCGAGTTCAACGAGAAGTTCTTGCTGCACATTTCAGACTCCCTCATCTCGGGTCTGTACGGCACCTTCTTGTACAACTCGGAGCGCGAGCGTGTGCTGGACAAGGTCTGGGAGCGCACCGAGTCTGTTTGGACGCCCGTGCTCGAGAACCCGGGCCCGTACAAGAACCCGCTGTACCGACCGACGAACCGTGTGCTGTACCCTCGAGCGAACCTGAAGCGTGTCGTGCTGTGGGACGGCATGTTCTTCCGCTGGGACCCCGAAAGCCACCCCGATTACATGGAGTACATGGACCCCGTGGAGAAGCACGACGACGACGCGTCCAACTACGACGACGACGATAGCCCTCGCGGCGCTAGCGTCCTGGATTCTCCGTCGGTGATGCCGATTGGTGGCGATCTTGACGAGGACAAGGCCGAACTGGACATCGACGTGATTCACGACTTCGACGAGTTCCGGACGAAGACGCTGTCCGACTGCTCCGATATGAGCGACGACGACGACTTTGAGATTTCTCCAAGCGTAACAGCACGGTACGATGGCTCGTCGACGTTAACAGCGGACGAGCTGAACATGACGACGCCAGCGACTAGCGAAGCGGACTCGGAAGGCTCACCGCCCGCCGAGACCCGCTCCCCGCTGGACGAAGCGATTCTGAACCGGTATCATCGCGGCGCGGAGGAGCGCACTCGCCAGCGCGCACAGGGTCGCAACATCCGCGAGGCTTTGCTGTTGGCGCCCGACCAAAGCCGCATCAAGTACCTGGAGCAGCTGCTAAGTGAAAGCGTCGCGCGGGAGCTGCAGCTGGAGGCTGAGCTGGATTCCCTCCTGCATCGTGTCGTGCGGGGCGCCAGCAGCTTCTCCAATGCCAGCGGCAACGGCACCACCCCCAACTGCTGTAACGTGGCAGGAGGAGGCAGCGAGAATGGCTCTACCCATTCCTAGGCGGTTCGTCGTGAGCAGGAGAGAGCGAGCGATGCTGTTCCTCGCCCTGGATCAGCTTCTGGCAAGTTTTCTTTTGCTTCTGCTTAGTGAGTGAATGTGCGTGTTTCGATGCGTTTTAGTGGACGTGGCTGGAGCAGAGAAGCTGGCGAGGAAGGCAGTCAGGCAGGACACGCCACAGCAATAGATTGAACTGAGTAATATAGTCGATGCACTCTCCAGATTCTCTGTCAGCTAAATGAGTGGTGAGGACGAGATGCTGGCGGCCATGGGCTTCTCCTCGTTTGGGAGATCTCGTCGAGAGCGGCACCGCGTGAAGAGCATTGCGAGCAAGAAGCACGATCTTCTGTTGCCGCAGTTGATGCCGGGGACGGAGCTGGTGGGGAGGTGCGCGACGTTCCCGGCTGATACTGTGGAGGAAGGCCCGTACGGCGTTGTGTATCTTTTGTGCAAGGAAAATGGTCTTGAGGAACGCAGTTCGCTGCTAGTTGCGTTGGACGAGGACTCTGTGAAATGCTCGGAAGAGGGCGAGAGGGATTGCTTGGTGCCGTACGCAGCGGTGCTGGAAGAACTTGAGCTAGAAAAACGCAAGTTTGACACGTTGGAGAGCTCGCAGTTTGCCAGCGCTCGAGCGGCGACGAATGCGTTCGAGACGTTGGGGAGACATCGGTTTGTGAATCGCTCGGCGATGAAGTTGGTGACGCTGGACCACGTTTTCCAGTGGACTCGAGGCCTCGCCAAACGCCAAGAACCTTTCAGCTTTGCAGACATTTGTGGGGGACCGGGAGGGTTCTCGGAGTATCTGCTGTGGCGAGCGGATCAGGTCTGCGGTGGGATGGAAAGCTCAAGTCCAGATGAACATGTTCAGACCATTCGAGGCTACGGCATCACGCTTAAGGAAGCAGCAAACAACTGCGACTGGCGGTTGCCCTCGAAGCTCTGCGATTCATTTGAGATCTGCTACGGGGAGGACGGAACGGGCGATATCTACTCGATAGCGAACGTTCGTAACTTCCGCGATGTTGTACGGAAACGGCATCCGCGTGGCGTGAACTTGGTTGTGGCTGACGGTGGCTTTATTGACGCTCGTTCACAGTCCAATCAGGTCTAGAATGACGTTGTTTGTCGTTGTGAGGCCCGAAAGATGCTAAAGCTTGTTTTTTTTGCTGTCAACTTGCAGGAATCGATGATGACAAGGCTCATCTTGGCCGAGGTGCTTACTATGTTTGGTATCCTGAGCGCCGGTGGAGATTTCGTATGCAAGACGTTCGAGTTGTCGACTCCAGCCATGTTGCAGCTTTGCTGGGTGCTTCATGAATCCTTCGAGCGGTTTGCGGTTATCAAGCCCATCGTACGTTATCACGTTGACAACTGTAGGTCGTCATGAGCTGATCACGTATTTTGTAGACTAGTCGACCTGCGAGTTCTGAGAGGTACCTTGTTGCGCGAGGACTGCGGGCTGGCCATCCTGTGCCGAAGCTTGTGGCGATTTTGGAAGATCGACTTGCTGAAAGCAACAAAGCTGACGTCAACGCCGGCGTTGAGCTTCGGTTCTTACCAAACAGTAAGCTCATGCACGAAGATCGAGCATTTCTCCAGTACATGTCGATGGCAAATGAGGCGATTGCCCGAATCCAAGCCCAGGCATGCAGAAGAATCAACGAGTTTGCTGCCAACACGAACAAACGGTGCGTTAATTCGGTCTTACTTGCTCGTATTCTTGCGTGAGCTCAAACTAATGAAACTCTTTCATATCGTAGGAAAGAACGTGAAGCCGATGACTTCATTGATCCCAACCAATACTTTCATTGCTGGCAGCTTGGAAAAACGTCTCGACATCAGCTGAAGAATTAACGCGACATTGACGTTCAACCATTTGAAAGCATTTTCAAAATCTGCCCAAAGAGATCGTTCGCGCCTTCAATCGAATTCACCCCGACGCAACTCACGCGCACGCTCTTCTTCAGCACTCTCCCCAGTTTCCGTCTGTTCATGCGAACGAAATCAGCATGACCTGGTCAATTTCACGCCAGAATGCACTCGATCCTAGCCAAACCATCGAACCTATTCATTGGAGCAAGTGTAGGCACTTCTTGCCCGATTGCGATGCCCACCAGTTCTGCACACTTTTCCTCAACAGCCTCACATCCGTCGAGATCAGTCGCAATGACCAACAAACGAATTTTGTTGCAGAGGAGGCCTCGACGCACTTCGTGTAGTCCAAGCACCAAACGCCGCGATCGTTTGTCTTGCATAGGATTCTGTGTATGCGCGCGTTCCTGCAAGATCAAATTCGATTAGGGTGAAGGAAAACTTGAGCCAGCATCGGACAGCAAACCTGTAGATCAGCTAACCGCTTCAGGAATACACCAACGAGATTTTGCAATTCAGGCGACTCGCTAGGCTGTTCAACGCAACATACAACACCAATCAGAGCCATAAAGATAATAGAGCTTCTCAGATGTTCCACAGAGTCAACACTTGTACCTGAACGATACAAGTTGAAAGACGCTTCTCCTCCTGTTGAGGCAAACTTTTCGCGCTCTCGTCGCTGTCACCAGACTCACCACTTAGCTGGCGAAGACATGCAGAAACAACACGGCCCCCATACTGTGCACCGTTCATCCCTTCCACGGCTTTTTTAGCATCCTGGTCGTCACTGAAAGTTACGGTAACATCCCCCGTAGTTTTGCCCAGCTGCAGCTCCGTCACCCGTCCATACTTGGTGAAAATCTCCATGACTTCCTCCTCAATATCAGCCGCTTCGTCCGGGTCTTCGAGTTCCTCGGGCGTCACCATCCCTTTCACCACCACAACGACGCTTTTCTCGTCACCAGTTTCCCAAACACACGCCACCGTCTTGCCACCAAAAACCTTCCCATCAAATGCACTAAACGCCGCCGCTGCGTCTTTCGCATCTCGAAACGTGACGACCACATCACCCGCCACTTGATCGCCAACTTTCTCATTTGGTAGGACAATTGCAACATCTTGAAACACTCCAAAGCGCCCGAAGTCCACTCGCACTTCCTTCTGCACTTCTGCCGCCTCGTCCTCATCTTCCAGGTCATCGGTTGTCACGAGTCCCCGAACTCGAAATTTGCATTTATTCCGTACTTCTCGACATTTTAAAACAGCGTTCTTAAGCTTGGGCCTGCGTTTGCGATGGGTCGACTTTGCTGGAGCTGGTGGTGGTGCAGGAGGAGCAGCCGGCTTGGTTTCGAGCAAATTTGGGAAATGGTTGGCAGACTCGTGTAGCGGGTTTTTGCGCCGTCTGCGAGACCTCTTCGGTCTCGACGACGTTGCCGCAGTGCTCGCGTCAATTGCAGCTTGAACATATGAGTCTAGTGTCTGTGGTTTTGCTCTCGTCGCTGACGAGGACGCCGTTCCTGGCCGGCGTGACATTTATCTGGCCCAGTCGAAATTGCAATTCAAATTAAAATTGTACCAATTTGCGAATGAGAAGTGCAAATCGTTCCAATACAATACATTGCTTCATGATGTTGAAGTGCTTGTTGCTGTGCTTGTAACGGCTCGCTAACTGGGAGCGAGTTGTGGCATGAGCCTCTCGGGACGGCAGCAGACTCTGCTGAGTATCTACGGAGCTGCGAACGACGCCAAGAAGAAACACACCAAGAAGCCGCAGCGACCTCTTTCCACCTCCTTGAAGACCGCTCTGCTACCAGGAAAAGGCAACGACAGCGAGCAGCGACGGACTGAAGCGGCAAAAGAGGATGAAGACAAGAGAAACAATAACGAGCAAGTCGATACAACTCGACCTATTAAGCCGATGCCACCGCTGCCTGAAGCTCGAAGCAGTACCGAGGGGCTGGCCGCAATTCCACTGGAAACTACAACGCCCAGGTTCGCTAAACAGTTTTGTCAGTGTGTTGAGTATCTTACATCTGACCATGGAGTTAACTCTGCTACAGGTTAGTGAGGCGAAAAACTTGTATCAAAGACGATTGTGGTGATGCTGTTGGGAGCGGCATGAAATGCCCAAGTGTTGGTACGGTGGCTGGTTCAAGCGGAGGCACCGTGATTTCCCTTTATGGCGATGGATTTCTCGAGATCCCAATGGCGAGGGATGGTACCAACGGACCAGATAGTGCAGAGCCTCCACGTTTGCTGGGTAGTGGCGGCTTTGTGCTCTCTTTGCTGCTGTTCAAGGCTGCCGACACGGAAAAGCACAAGCCAAAAGTGTAAGCGTCGATCGTTTTGACTAGAAGGATGGTATGGAGCCCACGAACGCTTAGAACTCACGATACTTGTCTGTCGGGAACAGCGAAGCTGACGGAGCGCGCCACAAATCCCCAGAACTTGATGATACGGGGGAGTTTGTGCGCTGGTTGTGCTGTGGAAGCACGAATCGCAGCATCTTCGGATGCTCCGCCAGCCTGGACGAGGAAAAGATGGCGACACGGAAGCGAGGAAGACGTGCAAGCATCTTCCAAGGTTGGTAAATACCTGAAAACGTGGAGAAAACAGCTCAGAACACTCATTTATTGTCATCCTGCTGCTGAAACAGGAACAAGCGAGTCGACGCCAAAGTTGCTGTCCGCGAAGCTTCGCGTCGAGAACTCGAACGACGAGGAAATCACGTTTTCAATCTATGATCGCGGAGTTCTCGCTAATTACCGGGACAAAGGGGAAGACGGCGGGTGTCATGTTCGCTGGCGCGGGTGCGAGTGCTGGGTCAACAACTACGAGGTGCCCAGTAATCGCTGGGTCCATCTCAAAGTTGTGTTCGATTGCCGGTATCTCCAGGTCTTTTTCGACGAGGAGCTCGTCGACTGTGCGCGAATCCAACCCGTTGAACCTTCTGGGACATCGAATAGCCCAAGTCAGCGTGGACGTCGCGCTGGAGGAAGCTCAGCGTGGGTGCAAGCGCCATCAAGCTCTAACTCAATTTATGTAGGAGGCCACCCTTCGTACGCGAGGAGTGTCCGCGACTGGCGAGCAAGAATTGGCTTTGTTGGGCTAATTGCTTCGTTCAAGCTGTGGAAACTATCAAACGGTGAGCAGCAACTGGGAAGAAGACCCGCAAACAACCAGGGCGATCCACTTATCTCCTTGACGATCCCGGAGGTGGGCTGTGTGCGGGATTGCTCCAGCTTTGAGAACGTGGTAAATGCCCATCGAAACGTGTTCTGGCGGCTGATTGCGCCTCCTATTTGGACGCCAACTCCGCAAGAGATCTGCGGCCCCGTGTCCATGACGAAAGGCTCCATTGTGCTGCTGGCCAACTTCTTCGATGGCGCCCACTACGACGTCGGCGTCTCCAACCCGAAGTCATTCGAGAACCTGTTGCTATCTGCCGTCCAGTCTGGAGACATTCGAGTCCTGGTTGAGTTTGCAGAAGAGTTTAGTGTCCAAAGGAGCCACGATCATGTGTGTCGATCTCAAGTGGAGTACGAGCACAAGTCGAGTGCCGTTGTCGCCGGCATTGAGCAAATGAGTCCGTTGCTGAACGTTGTGGTAAACGCCGAAGGCGCTCGTCCTCCGATAGGATTCTTCGAGATTACAATGGAACTCACGCGTGCTGCTGGAAGAGAAGTTGTCGCTGTAGTGCTGCACTCGATGAACGCCACTGGCTGCTTCCCCAATCTAGAGGAGACGAAGAAGAAAATCGAGTCCATCGTGCTTTTCGAGGCGAAGCGGTCCCCCGGCGAAGAAATCCAGATCCAAGCCTTCCGTCACTTGCTCGCCCTAGCGGGGCAGACGCGGCACAACCGAGAGCGGACGTTCATGGAATCAGTGATCAACCGGAAGCTCGTGCTGACGGAGCGCAAAGTCGCTGCGGAGTTCGAGAAGATCGGATTCTTCTTTGCGTCGACCGAGTTGCAGGACGTCGTGGGCTCCCTCAAGAGGATTCAGGACAATTATTCACGAGCGCAGAACCATCGCATGGACGATTTGCCGAGTTTGTCCATGCTGACACCGTCGCCCGCTGGGTTGTACACGCTTCCGTTCATGAATACGCTCATGGTTTCATCGACAATGATGAGCGAGAACGGTGGGCCCCGATCCCCGTGGCGCTTCGTGTGTGTGCTAGTTGACCACGACTTCCAGCTCGTGGATTTCGTTCATGAAAATTGCCCCGTGACCAAGAGAGGAGGCGTCTCGTACCGTCAAGGACAGTCCATCTACAATGGCCTCGTCGATCGGGTCTACCTCCGTCTTCCAGCTTTGTCCCACAAAGTCTTTTGCGTCCTCTTCTCTTTCCAAAAGCTCGCAGAAGATGACAATGAGCCTAGTGCTTCTCAGTTGATGGAGACCAGGCAAACGCCAACTCAGCTGCCAGGGGTGCGAATCCAGCTTGAAAACGTCGAGGAGCGGCATGTATTGGGCATGTTTGATGCGAAACCCAAAGCAAGATGTCGGTGGTTCACCGTGGCGGCAGCTTACCGCTCCAAGAAGAACAATCAGTGGCAGCTTCAGGCGATCGGAGGCTGCGGAAGTGCGTCATCGATCTACGCCAGCATCGACGAAGTGAACGTCCTCCTCGCCGAGCTCCGAATCATCCAGACCTATGAGATTCGAGTCCACTTCGTTGAAACCACAAGCGAGAGCGAAAACCAAGACACGGAGATCTGCGAGTGCCAAGAGTTCGCTCGTCGTTTAGCAAAGAACATTCGGTTTGGTCGCAATGGCCGCATCGTGCTTGTACCGACGGCAAGTAGCGACAACTCCAAAAAGTCCCGACTGCGGATTGCTCTCAAACTACAAGAGGCGGACGACGAGATTGACGTGTACACGCACCGCACCGCTGCAAACCGCAGTCTGCCAACCATCCAGTCGGTGTATCGCACGTTGCTTCGCCTCTTGGCGCAGCATGGCATCAAGGAATGCCTACAGCAAAACCCGTTTGCTCCGCAGAACAAAAGGGTCAAGCGCCACGTTGAATTCCGCGTGGTGAGCGCACAGACGAATGCTCCAGTCGAGAAAGTGCACGTGTTCATTGAGAAGAACATGACGTTTGACGGGCTGAGCTCGAACCTCGCCAAGACGGTGCTCCCCACGCTCATGATGGGGTCAAGGCTCATGTCGATTCGTCGACGCTTGCAGAAGAAACGCGCCTTTGAGATCACGCAAGAGGTGGCGGAAGCGTTCGTCAACGAGTGCGTCGCGAAAGCCTCGAAACGAGCGGCGATTGCGGCCAACCTGAACGTCAAGTTGATTTCCGTCATTCGAGCTCGAGCACTACTGAGAAGAGTCATGAAGCTACGCTACGAGAGAATCAAAGGCTGCATCGTCGAGCGTGCGCGCAAAAGCGAACACGCTCGGGAGTACTCGCAGAGCGTCCCGATTCGCCTTCAAAGGCTTTTTACACCATCTTTAGAATTGTCCGAATCGGAGCGGGACTTACTGCGGCATTCCACGAGAGGAGAGCTCGCAGAACTAGACTTGATGCTGCGTGGAGTCGCCGTGCCGTTCAAGGAGAAGCCAGTCGTGACTGAACGTGCTCTGCTTGAAGAATGGAGAAACAAGAAGGCGCAGTTTGCGTCGGAAGAGCAGTCAGAAACCCAGTCGAAGAAAAGCCAAGAACTTGAAGCCACTCCTGCAAGCAACCAGGACAAACAGGAAGACCAGCAAGTGAAGCGACCGAAACAACCTTCCGATGGGCTCGTCAAGGACCGAAGACAACTGTTCGTGACGGACAGCGAAGGCCGGACAAGCTGCCGACTCATTCCCGGTAGCTACTCGCTGTACGTGTTTCATCTGGACTTTTTCGAGTGGACGTCGCTAGCTGCTGTGTACCCGACCATCACTGCATCTGGTCTCTTCAGCGGGCCTACAACGGCGTCTTCTTCCGTGCAAGAAATGGTCATCCCCCTCGACGTTTATCGGTGGACTTACTCGCTGCAACTTGTCGACTACTTCCACCCCCATCTCCACATCAAGTTGGCGGGCATTCCGCTTCAAATCACCAACAACTGCAGCTCGGAGCGACAGGTTGTCATGACGGACGCCAACGGATGCGCCACGTGGGATGTCTGCAAAGGTCTGTACGCGGTGGATGTCCTCCGGGAATGCAGTTGCGTCCTCTACTCGGCCTTGAAGCAGGTGGTGGTCGATGGAGGACGCTATCGCACCTCCAAGACGATCACGATGCCGGTGCTTTTCGGTGGTGTAAGGGTGACTGTGTTAGTTGCAGTTGCTGCCCCCGTCACGGACTGCAAACACTCGAAAGGCTCCGAGCTCGCCAGCATCCGTTTCCATGCTGCTAGCGCCATCGGAAGCAGTGAAAGCGCTGCAGCGGGTAAGCGTCGCAACGCCAATACCCCTCTTAGCTGTGCGTCCACGAAAGACGAACGAAGCGATGGAGAAGTTACTGTGGGCAGCTCAAAGGCGTTTAAACTGCGGCTTGGCACGTATCGCCTCGAGGTCTCGTTTCCAGAGTGCTTCCCCGTGTCTCTACCGGTGGAAGTCTCATGGGCGAGTAGCAGGACGCAAGCGAACGACGGCAACCGATACCTCGCCGTCTTGAGCCCCACGATCTCAATGGAGAAGACTTTTCGCGTCGTGCTTTCGTACGTGGATGAAGTGGAAACGATGGACTTGATCCTGGAAGTCTGGAAGGATAAAACGTTGATAAGGAGTGTATGGCGGCAGGACTCGGACAGCTGTGCTGGCCACGTAGAACTGGAGACCGTCAACAGCCTCGAAGGGGGTGAGTATCAGTCTCTGCTGCTGCAATGCCAGACGGGATTCACGTACAAATGCCTCGTGGCGTCGAATCTCTCGATGACACATTGCTTACGGCCTTCCGTACAGATCTACTCGTCTGCCGGGCATCTTTCCCAGTGCTCGGAACCGCCTTCGATCGGCGACTTGTACTGGCACATTTGTTCCTGGGATGCCGCTGGGGTGCTCGTCCCCGCTAATTCGTACGAGTTGCCTCCTTCAACTGATGCACCAAGCGTCTAACGCACTCGCTTGCACATTTCCCAGAGGCAGCTCTGGTTACTTTACTTGTGAGAGCCCAGAGAGGCCAGCACTTGCTTGCACACGATGGAAATCACGTCAAGCCCTTCACTTGCCGCGTTCTCAGAGAGCTGCAAGATGGTGGCATAGATCACATCCACGTCCACCGTCGCTCGAAGGGTATTCACGCTCAGAAGCGCCTCCAGCAGCTCCAGCGTGACGATGACGAGCTCCACGTCCTCTTCGTACAGCGGCCATCTGGCCAGCGGTTCGTGCAGCGTCTGAGTGACCGTCTGCGGGTTGGCCATGCAGAAGGACACCACGTGCAAGAGCAGCTTGCGCTCCGCTCGGATTAAGCCGCAGAGGATCATGAACGAGTGCACGTTCTCGGAAGACACGACGGGGTCCAGCAGAAACCCCATGAAGTCTCCGATCCAAGGATGAGCCTCCACCCGGAAGTCGTCGCTCTCTGCACAGCCTACAAGCACCGTCGCAATAGCCTCGGTGCGAAGTCGCAGGAACTTGCCCCACTGAGAACCGTCGAGCATTGAAGGCAGCAGCGGCAGCACGAGCTCGTTGGCGAGCGGGTGGATGTCCTCACGACAGGCTGCTGCAATTCGCGTGAGCCCCGACACAATGCGATTCGCCGTCGACTTGGAATACCGGTCCAGCTGATTAATGGCCTGGCACAGCGTCACCACGGCGAGCTGGCGGCACGTTGCGTACTCTGTACTAGCCTCCGGGACGGTGGACACACGTAGAACAGCGAGCACGTCGCCGTACACGCGCGGGTCAGCTAGCGTACCAGCCACATTGTGTAAGAAGTCCACCTGGCACGAGAGCAAACTAGCTGCATCGGCGTGGTGAAGCCAAGCGAGGAAGGCCTCCACGAGCGTGTGACGGATCGCTGAGCACGAGTGCTTGGCGCTGCGTCGCTCGGCTGGTTGCTTCTTGGGGAACGTGGCGAGAGCGGTCTGTAGTAGTCAACACCAACCAGACACGTTAAGTACAGCATCATCTCGACATCAGAAAGCACTGCCGCTCACCTCCAGTCGGGGCATCACGCTACTCATCGCTTGGTAAGCGCTTTCCAATGTGAGCGTCGCCAGTCTTTGCTGGTACAGGCAAACGTCACGAATCGACTCGAGCAGCGCATTAACGAACTCGAAGTCGGGGAGTGTGGCCAGCTCCGCGTCGCTCAGTCTGCATCAAGAAACGAACTGGTGGTTAGAGCAAGGATGAGACACAAAGCAGAAGCGTACGTACGCCTTGGTCATCTCGTCAAGTGGAGTAGTGAGCGACGTTGCGATGCCTGCAACGTTTTCCGCCGTGGCACTTGCAATGACGCGGTACAAGACCCCCAGCGCCTGTGCCGCCACCATTCGCCGAGTCTCTATCTGAAGCCAAGAGCAGAGCACCTTGCAGCATTGCTCTTCTTGCTGCCTTGCGATCGCTGTGGACGAGGGTTTTTCCTCTCCTTCGTCAACCGTTTCCATCTTGTCCGACTTGGCCTCAGCCACGTGAGGAAACACCCCGCTGCTAGCAGAGACCTTGGACTCGTCGGCCTCCATCTCCTCGACGAACGCGGGCAGCGATAGCAACGCAAACGTGTTCGGCGCTGTGTACGGAAACTTGGCGTCCAGCAGCACTGCGACGGTCGTGGCCAGCTCGACTTTGACAGTCTCCGCCACCTTCGTTTCCTGCTTCTCGGCGCCTTCCTTGGCCAGGAGGCCCATCAGCAGCGGCAATACCTCCGTGAAGATGGCATCTCGAGCGGCCGGGTGGGTCTGCATGGCCACCGCCACGTACTCGCACGCCGGTCGCAGCATCAAGTTAAGCCGCTGCGCTGCCTCCTCCTCTCCGATACTCTCGTCCTTGAACAGCGGAAACAGCCACCGTAGCTGCTTCAGCACATCGCCCGCAGGCACCTGATCGCCAAAGGACTCGAGCACTCGACTGCATCCCATGAGCGCCACAGTCTTGAGGCCGTAGTAGCACTTGTGCGTCCACGACGGGTAGTGCAGCACCCTGAAGAAGGCGTCACGGTACCGCTGCAGCAGCGGCGTCATGGCTTGCCGCTCCGTCACGTAGCGAATCGTCTGTCACCAACAAGCAAACCAATTAGTATGCGCAAGGAACTGCAGCGACTGACCGGTAGATCCACGTACCAGCGACGCCGCAGACAGCAGCGTGCCCAGCTCCACCTCCTGGTCGTGTGCAAGCGGTTGATTGGCTGGAGAGGACGGCAGGAACTCGGCGATGGCGTCGTCCAGCTCCTCGATGACTTGCAGTAGGAAGACGAAGGTGGCGTCCACTCCGACGCTCGTGGAGTGCACGCATTCCTGCACATAAGCTTTTGACACAATGACACAATCAGAAAAAGAGTAATATTGGGCGATACAGACAACGCTGGAGAGCGGGGAACGCGGCAACACGCACCGGCGACACCTCCCGACATGGGGTCCAGCAACGCGCGCGCCAGATCGCGCCGCATGGGGCGAGAAGCCGACGTCTCGGCGGTCGTCGAAGCGGGGGTAGCCATTCTCAAAATGACACGCAAATCATCTTGGGCTCGACGACGTTGGTGGTTGGCTAGAAGACGGCGGCATACAAATTCCAAGTGTGGGGAGCAGACAACTGCTTCAACATGTCTCCGATCAAAAGTTTTGGGATCCTTGAAAAAGCGACTTGATCAAGACCTCCTTCGTGCCACAACCAACTGGCTGGCACTTGTATCAAGGCGCTCGTTCATTAGGGAGGCGACGACGGTCTCAACACAGTATGAGCGTAGAGCCGATGGTCAGTAGATGTGCCGGTGACTCAACAATGTTCGCTGCGCTTCTCGTCGATCGATTGCAGCGTCTGAAGACGACGATCGAAGGTATTTGCACGACAGGCGAAGAAGACACCTGGACGATGAGCGGAGGCAGGCCGCGCCGTCGTCGCCGGGTCGCGACGAGGTAGACCAGTGGTTTTGACGCTCAACAACACACGAGGCTGGTGGACGAGGCGACGTGAATCCGACAAGGGACCGCTGCCTGGTTGCAGCTCGATTCCCGCCCGAGAGAACGACGCGGCAGATAAATGCAATTGCGGCCAGCTCGCGCCGGGAGAGCAGGCCAGCGCCGGAAAAGAGGCTGGAGGAGCGCTGGCCCGAGCAAGTCCCCCACGAGGACCGTGATGCGGTCCTCTTCATGGTCCACCCCGCGCCAAGGCGAGACTCGTGGGGCTCTATTTTTCTGGAGGAAAAATCGAATGCGTCTTGTCTGACGAGCGCCAGAGGCTCCGGCTCGCTTTCCCGGCCGCGTCTGCTCAACAAGCGCCTACATAAGCTGCTGGAAGGACAGAGAGAACGGAGCTCGCGACTCTCTTGCTCTCTCGTTCAGTACTGGGATAGGTGGCGCTTGGTCGTCGTCATGTTCATGTTCTCCCCCCGGACTGCTGAGACGCAGAGCTCCAGCTGCCAAGTCGCATCGGCCAAAAACGGCCAAGCTCATGTAACTGATCCCGATCCTAGAAATTACCGCAACGATGGTACTTTGGCGCTAAAATGGTATGCAGCTAAAAACTTGATACCTCATGCTCGATAGCTTCGTTTATACAGAAGCACGCAGCAAACTACGTGGAGAAGCAAAGTATGTAGCAGCAGCGAGACTAACAGAACTTTTGTTAAATGGGCCATCCGGTCAAGAGTGCGCAACAATCAACGGATCGAGCCACGTGACCTTCGGGGGAGTGACCTCCGTGAAGCCCGAAGTATCGAGCCAGCAGAATGAGAAAGCGAGGAGGAGAACGATCGAGTCATAGCAGACGATCGAGATTGTTAGCCATACAGATCTCTCGCAGCGATAAATAGACTATTATTTTTTAAAATAAAAAATGGCTTCAAGCTACACTAAGTGCAGCTTGAAGCATGTTGCTTGTTGCTTCACTTGGTTCTCCCTGGCGGATACGTCTGAGTCCCAGTTGTTATCTAGAAAAGCCTTGGCACCGCGGCCACCAGAGAAACCAAGCGCTGCAAAACCCACCAACAAATGCCATCCACGCATCCCGTTCAGGGCGTTCTGACCAAGCTCGTTGCAGTTGCAGTAGCTGCTTGGTGCAGTTAGTACACTTGCTCGGCAACATTGCCCCACGCTGATGTTTCGCATTGCGCACAACCGCAACAAACAATGTCCGAGCCCGCCCGTCAGTACCATCGTTTGTCGCTTCAAATCGCGAAAGTGAAGCCATCCGGGAAAATCGAAGCCCGGTCTCGACGCAAGGGACCTCCCCATTCACAATCGAATTATCCGCCCATGGCGTCAGGCGAGCAGGGAGAAAGCAGCGGCCCAGTAGCCGCACTGACCGCGGCGCTGGACGACGCCGGGGAGCTGCGGCCGCTGCGGATCCGCGTGGCGTCCACCGCGCCCGAGTCCCC
>JAABLK010000264.1:0-38236 GCA_012295415.1 Phytophthora chlamydospora
TACCGGGTACAGCAGCCGCTCCTTGGTGCCGCTGCCCGACATGGCCACGTTGAGCACGAACGCCTCCGCTTCCGGCAATGGCATCGTCAGCAGCAGCAGCAGGAAGCGAAAGTCGCCCACCGTGTCCCGACTCAACGTGTCCTTCAGCTCCTCGCGGTACAGGTCCTTGTAGCGGTAGATGAGCAGCGAGCGGTCGCCGGCCGACAGCGAGCCCAGCGCGTCCACCAGCACCTTCTCGTCCACGCCCAGGCCGTCCGTCGCGTCGCGGATCCGCTCGCAGACGTCGTCGATCTCGCGCGGGTACACTAGAGGCACGCCATGGAAGACGTCGTGCGCGTGCTGAGGATATACGTGCTGCATCACCTCCGCGCCTGTGCCAGGAAGAGCGCGCTACGAATTGCGATTACCGCAACAGTTAAGTTTTGTGTGGATAACTTGCAATGCTGAAATCAAGTACAAGGACTGTATCAAATGTTTGTATGGATTTTTCATTTTTCGTGGGTGAAGTTTCAGCAAAACCAACGTTACATGTGTACATGAACTTTGGTGCTTGATGCGCACTGAGTGAACGTGCTGGATGCTGTCACTGAGGAACTTTGACACTTAAGCGGCCTTGCTCAGCAGCGTCAACAGCAGCTCCTGGTACTCCCCGCTGGTCTCGCCCTTGATGCGGTCCTGCAGCGACATCTTGTACTTCCGCTCGTAGACAGGCATGATCTTGCTCAGGTACGGGTGGTAGCGCACGATAGCGGCGCTCAGGGCCGAATCGTCGGTGCCAATGCCCGCCATGGTGCCCTCGATGTGGTCGGCGAGGAACGGCCACGCGTTGAGGTTCAATTTGACTGACAAGGAGAAAAAAGATCAACGGGTGAGCAAGATGCGCTTCAAAACAGGGACACTTCACCACTTACCGAAGAAAGAGAGGGCGGCGGACTCACTGCCGCTGAACTCGCTCTCGATGGCGTAGACCAGGTCGTGCTGGTGCTTGGCCTGGTACGCCGCGTCGATGTTGCGCAGGTGCTCGGGCGGGCTCGCCAACAGCACCTTGACGAAGGCGTTGTCGTCGGTGCCCCACTTCCCCTCGCCGGCCTTGTAGATGAGCTCGGCGTCCTCAGCAGCCTTCTCCTTCGAGTGGAACGAAGGCTTGTAGTCGACCATCGGCTCCTGGAGTGGTCGGATTAAACAGATACACGTCGGTTAGCTATTGCATTGGTTTTGGTGATTAGTAGGATGTTGTCTACCTGCAGGGCCTTCGTGAGTACAGCCAAGAACTCGCCGCTGACCTCGCCGCTGATTGCGACGGAGAGGTCGCTTTCATACATGTCGAAGTAGGCCTTCTTCACCAGCCCGATCTCCTCGTTGGTGCGACCCATGAGGACCGAGTAGAGCAAGTGATCCGAGGTGCCGACCCCCTTCATGGCGTGGAAGAGGATGTAGGCCTCGGCCTGCGGCAGGCTGAAGCAGATGAGCTGCAGCAGGTAGCCGAAGGACCCCGACGTCTCGCTCTTGACGAGCTCACGCAACGTCTGGCCGTGCAGCTCCTTGTAGCGCAGCGAGACGAGCCCGCGGTCGTTCGCTGTCAGCGGGCCGATCAGCTTGACGAGGGCCTGGTCGTCCGTCCCGACGCCGTCGCAGGCCTTGTGGATCTGCTCCACGACGGCATCGACGGAGGCCGGGAAGCGGGTCTTGTCCTTCTTGTAGGCGTCGAACGCGGACGGCGGGTAGAGTCCCAGCATGATGGAGGAGCTTGGCGGGGTGGTGGAGGGGGCGCTGCGCAGCACGAGGAAGATTGAGGAATGAGCAGGATCGCGATCCTGCAGCCACCAACGTTGACCTGCCTATCCACTCCACAGCTGAGATCTCTTGGCATTCCTGCTGCTTTATAGTTCCTGCTGCTTTATAGGCAGAGCTGGGTTGGGCGGCTGGCGAGCACGTGCCCAGCATCTTCAACGCAGAAAAAGTATCTTAGGCTGACGTCACTGGACTTTGACGACCTGGTAGTGAGATTTCCACTTTGTACTTCCTATTAACTACCTGGTAGACGAAAAGGCTTTGGGAATCCGAATGGAGATCGCCCAGGTACCGGATTCCGTACTACATTCCAGTACAAGGTCCAAGGTCCTCAGATACTATCCGTACAACAATGCTCCAGCTGCGCATTTCGAGCTTGCCTTGATGTCCGATCGGTGCTAGCCTTCTAGTGGGTGAAGCTACTAATTCCCAGTCAACATATTTGCCAAACGCTTCGCGTGATTTGATTGGCCGGAATTTTCACCTCGCGTGAACTTCGCAACATTAACTCTTTTCAAGCAAGACACGACAGCATGGCGGACAAGCGCAAGCTGCCGATCGACATCCAGTACAAGCAGCTCCTGGGTGGGTGGCCGCCCTCCTCTCTCCATGTGCATCGCCTGTCTAACGTTATCTCTACTTTCCAGAGGCGCTGGTGGACCGCCGCATTGTGCCGCACAAGTGGCTAGAGCAGCACAAACAGATCCGCGACGCCATCGCCGCACTGTATCCGGAGCTGCCACGGGCGGGCGAGCCGCTGACCAAGTTTCGCGCCAAGAAGCCCAGCTACGAGGACGTCAACTACTTCGACTGCAAGTTCATCTTCCAGTGCCTCGAGCAGTCGGACGAGGGCGCCAGCAAGAACTTCTTCGGACAGGTGGGAGGTTTGACTGCTATATAGTTCAGTATACAGTATGGTGGTGTGGGAAGAGAAGGGAGACTGATGACAGCTTTGATCCTGTGGAGTGCAGTACACGTCGCCCGTGCTCAAGCGATGGAGCGCGCTGATCCGCCAGTATGAGAAGAACAACGTCTTCGCGGCCGAGACGGCGCGTATCATCGCCCAGAACACGGCGTTCGAGATGTGAGTGGCTTTGAATAGTGTGAGGGGAAACATAGTGCTGTGTTCTGATAGTTATGATACTCGGGTGCAGTCCGTTCCTGAAGAAATCGATCCAGCAGAACGAGAAACAAGTCGCGGACAACAATCGCAAGATGGCGGTGAGCGGCGGTTTACCGTGTTATTGCAGGACCTAGTAGTGCACTGATTGATGCGCCATTTGCGGGTATGTTGTGCGGCTGCTCTTGCTCTTGCTGCGTCCAGGATTTGAACAGGAGCATTGCGGAGTATAAGCGCAAGCTGGAGAGTTCGTGCGCTGACATGGGCATCGCGGTGGGTCTTAGATTTTGCAGTGTTACCAAGAAATCGTTGCTGCAGTGCTGATGTATTTGTATGCTGTGGCAACAACAGGGAGATAATTTCCGGGAAGAGCTGCAGGGTTTGCCACTGGAGTTACCGTCCATGTTTGATGGTGTTGCAAAGGCAATTTGTAGCGATGAAGTTGCTAGTGCCATCGAGTACCATCAAGCCCTCCAGACGTATTTGCACGACTGTGAGATCCCCGTTGTAGCGCCAGTGGCAGAATTGACAAGCTCGACTTCCTCGAAAAAGGACAAGAAGAACAAGAAAAAGAAGGGCAAGAAGCAGCTGGAATTGACCGAGGACCTCGAGATCGCGGTCGAGGAACCGTTTGAGCTTGTCGTGGCCCCACATAAGTTCTTCGATGCGATCGAGGAGCTGCGTAACGCGAGCGACGAGGTTGTCAAGCTAGACGCGACGTTGAATTTTGAGGTCGAGGCAGCGGAAATTAGCTGGGATATCTCGCTTGACGACAGCGGCACTGGTGACGCAGGCGAGATTGACTGGGGTATCGAAACGGTCGCGGCTACCGAGTCTGGTGCTGCAGTTGACGATTCGCCGGCAGAGATCGATTGGGACATCACAACTTCGGAAGTAGTGGAGCCCGTCAACGAAGTGAACGCTGCTGGATCGGTAGATGTCGTAGAAACGGTGCCTGACGTGTCTGCTCCTGCGGAGAACGTCACGCGTGTGGGACTTCTGGACGACAGCGAGTTCCGCACTCGTGTGCTCAATGATCTGTTGGAGCTTCGGGCGTTCCTCCGCCAGCGGCTAGTAGAGCTGTCGGGCAGTGACTCCGTTGCGTTCGCGAATCAGTTCCAAGGCTCCTCTCGTAAGCACTGCAGACTGCACTTCTGAGTTATTGCCTTGCACTGACAAAGGCGTTGTTTCGTTTTGTTTATGAACAGCGCTATTGGAACAGCAGAGCACGGCACAGCTTGAGGAGTTCCAGGCTGCTGTGGACCAGGCTGTCTCCTCGCTGACGAGCAAGCGTCTGCAACAACTCGTTCTCATCAAAACCTCGGAGAGATATTTGGACCGTCATGTGGCGAGCCTGGAGATGCTGACCAAGCACATGGACAAGTGCCACCGTGAAATTCACGACTTGGAAGACAAGAACGTGGACCTCATTGACGCCACGAAAAGTGTCCAGCCTCAAATCAATTCTCTTGTGGCAGCAACGAAGAAATTGAAGAAGGAGGTACGGGGATATTGCTTGGATGTGGCTCAGTTAGAATCAAAAGTTGTAACTGTTGGGGGTACTTCCTTGTTGCACAGCTCGAAGCTGCGTTGCCGCCGCTGTTCAAGGGTTACAAGGTGAACATTGTGGGCGAGGTCAACAGCCTTTAGTACCCTGAAGTTCCTCACTCTATGATCCTATCCTACGAGACAGAGTGGAAGCTATTTTGCGTTGAAGATTGCTTTGCTTGAATGTGGTTTGATTCAAAGCAGCTTTATTGTTGGGGATACATTCACAATTTTCTTCACTAGACTATGTGACTGCTTCAATTGGTCTCTTAAGTGAGCTTCAGGAAGCCGGATTGAAGACATTGACAGCTTATTACGCCATCACGAGCCCAAACAGGACCGTGAGCGCGGTCAGCATCGTCGCCACTCCAAAGTTACGCCCCGAAGCCGAGCTGGTGGCTTCATCGCCGACGGTGTCCGAGCCTACCGAGTTACTCTCGCTTTTGTCGTCTCCAACGGATCCATCGAAGAACATGACGCTGCCCGAGCCAGAGTAGCTCGTGGCGAGGTTGTCGGGCAACAAAACCATGATCGTCGTGGGCGCTTCCGTTCCTGTCGTTGAGCTTGCAGAAGAGCTAGTAGTAGCGGAACTAGCAGACCCCGTGCTGGAAAGGTCCATGGTGGCTTGCGCGCGTCGCAGGGTCTTCGGTGGGTGGACAGCAGCGTTGGCAGGAATTTCCACATCAACCTCAGGTTGCCACTCGAAGTTAGCAGCGCAGGTGAATTCCAGCAGAATGGCGATGAAGAGGGCGAAGATGAGCTGGAACGACTGCATGATGCTGGTTGCAATGAAGCGGTGTACTTGAGCGCTTGAGAGGGAATTGAATAATGAGGCTTGAATAGGAGCCTGTTGGGGGGGGGGCTCTAGGCGTCATGTGCTGTCATTAAGATTAGAAACCATCGTCTCTTCCTGTTCGGGTCATTTCATTGTCAATCCTCAAGATTGCAAGTCATTTTTTGTCGTTGTATTCATCATGCCGGAGCCATCGCTTGCAAGTCGCATTCTTTCGGGGAATCTGCACCTGGAGAGACGCTGATGCCTTCGCGGACAAGAGCACTACATTATTACTGGTGCACTTATGAGCAGACTCGAACAATCCGTGTTTTGGCAGACCTTACCCACATTTTACACGCCCCGATACGGAGGATATCCACCCGGATTGGGGTACTGCGGCTGATGTCCTGGCGGCGGATAGCTTCCTTGCGGAGCGGGTGCTGCACCGTAAGGCGCAGCTCCGTATTGATGCTGGTACGGCTGGTTGGGAGGTTGTTGGTACGGAGGATATCCGGTCGTATTGGGGTACTGAGTCTGGTGTCCTGGCGGCGGATAGCTCCCATGCGGAGGAGGAGCTGCACCGTAAGGAGCAGCTCCGTATTGCTGGTACGGTTGGCCGGGAGACGGGTATTGTTGCTGGAATGGCTGCTGTCCCGGTGCCGGGTACTGTGGTTGCTGCCCCGAAGGTGGATACTGCGGAGTTGGGTACCCAGCCTGCTGCTGCTGCTGTGGAGGATACCCTGGAGTTTGAGAAGGTGGATACTGCTGAGCTGGGTATCCAGACTGCTGCTGCTGTTGTGGAGGATACCCTGGAGCTTGGGATCCCACGTTTTGGGTTGGGCTTTGGCCAGGATAACTGCTTCCACTCGGCGCATATCCTGATGGTGGCTGCGACGTTGGGGTCTGTGGAGGATATCCTACAGGTTGCGACGTCGGCGCCTGGTACGGCACAGCACCGTACGCTGCTTGACCAGGAGCTGCTTGGGGTGGCTGACTATACGCTTGTTGTCCTGCCTGGGGATACCCCTGTGGAGTTGGGTATCCAGGCTGTTGCTGTTGTGGAGGATACCCTGGAGCTTGGGACCCCGCGCTTTGGGTAGGATAACTACTTCCACTCGGCGCATATCCTGATGGTGGCTGCGACGTCGGGGTCTGTGAGGGATATCCTGCAGGCTGCGAAGTCGGGATCTGAGGAGGATATCCTGCCGGCTGCGACGTCGGCGCCTGGTGCGGAACAGCCCCGTACGCTGCTTGACCAGGAGCTGCTTGGGGTGGCTGACCGTAAGCTTGTTGCCCTGCCGGCGTAGGGTATGCCGGCGAGGCTCCATATCCTTGAGCGGATGAATGCAGGCTGGTACTCGAGGCTGCATACGATGCCTGTGTCGACAAATATGCAGGAGAGCTGGCGCCGGCTGTAGATGCACTGGCAGCACCATAGGAAGCTGTTCCGTTTGTACCCTTCACCTTCGATCTCGGTGTGTCCTGCGGTGCGTCGAACACCTCCAGCAGCAGTTTCTTGTAGTCTCCGCTGGTCTCGCCACTGATGCGATCACGCAGCTCTTCATGGTATTGCTTCTTGTACGCGGCCTTGACATGGGGCAGCAGTGACTGATAGCGCACTAAAGCTGTGCTTAGCCCCGTCTCATCCGTTCCGAAGCCCTTCATGGTCTTCTCAAACACCTCTGCGATCGCAGGGTACGGGTCCATGACCGAGCGAACGAGGTAGTTGAGGCTCTTCTTGGCATCGCCGCTGAACTCCCTATCCACCGCCTTGGCGATGTTGTTGTTGTATTTGGCCACGTAGACGGCATCCATCATCTTGAGGAACTCGGGCGGCGCCTTCACCAGGATGTCGATGAAGACTTCCTCGTTCGTGCCCAGCCGTCCTTGGCCAGCCTTATAGAGTGCTATGGCTTCCTCCTCGGCCTTGGCGGCGTTGTGAACGGCCGGATTGTAAGGCACCTGTGGAGACTGTAGCACGGCCATGACGACCTTGCGGAAATCCCCGCTGAGCTCCGAGTTGAGCGTGACGGCCAGGTCTTTGCCCACCAGGTCGAAGTACGTACGCTTGAGGATGCTCATCTCGTCGTTTGAGCGGCCCGACAGGATCTGCACGATGAGGCTCTCGGTCGTGCCCATGCCTTTGGTGGCGTCTCGCAGCAGCTGCGCCTCCGTCTCGGGCAGCGGCGTGGCGATCATGCGTAACAGGCGGCCGAAGTCGCCCGACGTCTCGCTCTTGAAGAGGCTCTTGAGCGGCTGGCGGTGCAGCTCCTTGTAGCGCAGCGCGATGAGGTTGCGCGTCTCCGGCGACTTGCTGCCCAGCACAGTGATGAGCGTCTGCTCATCCGTGCCCAGGCCCTTGCAGGCCCCATGGATCTGCGTCACGGCTTCGTCGATGTGGTGCGGGTACTGCAGCCCCACGCCGTGGAACGCGTCGTGCGCCGACGCGGGGTACAGCTCCAGCGTCATGGCGGGCGGAAGAAGATAAGGGAAGTGGGTGCGCGGAAGGGCGTCCGGATAGCGCCGGATACGACGTTGAAGTGAATACCCTTTGGAAGTTGATATGATTTGCACCGAGTTGGAAAGGGCTTGTAGCAGTCATTATAGCAGAAAGCACTTCCTCTGGTATCAAGCAGACGATGGACGCGGCGCTGAGTGAAGCCCTGCGGAGAGGCAATCCCGTGGTGTTCTTCGACGTGTCGATTGGTGGCGCGCCTGTGGGCCGCCTGCGTCTGGAGCTGTTCAAGAAAGACTGCCCGCGCACGGTGGAGAACTTCAGGCAAAGCCGCCGCAGTGAATGGCTGCGAGGACGGGCGGATGGAGAGATGGCTAACGAGTGACTTGTGTTGTGTGTGTTGTACTGTGGTGACTGCTGAATGACAGGCAATTCTGCACGGGAGAGTACAGGTAGGCATGAGCACTGCAGTGGCATTCAGCACTGTGAATTGATGCAACTAACGCCTTTCGCCCGTTGACACAGAAAATCGGAGTTGCCCGTGGGCTACAAGGGCAGCACGTTTCACCGCGTCATCAAGGACTTCATGGTGCAGGGCGGTGACTTTCTGAAGGTGCGATACGGAGGAGTGGTGCGGTTTCCTGTGCCCATGGACTCATGACGTTACGTGGCTGTTTGCAGGGCGACGGCACGGGGCGGATCAGCATCTACGGCGACAAGTTCGAGGACGAGAACTTCGTTCACAAGCATACGGAACCCGGGTTGCTGTCGATGGTGCGTTAATCGGCGTGCTGTGCTTGCTGCTGTTTTGTCGATGCAGTTCTCATTGACTGTTGCCGTTGCCGCTGCCGCAGGCGAACAGCGGGCCGGACACGAACGGCTGCCAGTTCTTCCTCGCGTGTGCGCCGTGCGACTGGCTCGACGGCAAGCACGTGGTCTTCGGCAAGGTGCTGGACCCGGCGTCGCTGCTGCTGCTGCGCAAGATGGAGAGCGTGCCCGTGGGGCCCAACAGCAAGCCCAAGCTCGCCATCACCGTCACCGAGTGTGGCGAGCTCTAGCGGCCTGGGAGATATAGCTTATAGTCTATAGCAACAGCGGAAACGCATGCGCTGCGTGGCAGCAGCGTTTCCGCCGTCGAGCTAAGATACTTCTTCGTTGCTTCAAGTGCAGCTTTGGTCGGAGCGGTTTCAAAACCTCGGCGGTTTCTTTCGAGGTTTTTTTCGGATATCTTGCCCCCCATAGATTTTGTTTGGCTCGAAAGGAGACCATCATTCTCTTTTCCGCGCCCGCATCCACTCGAGAAGTTCGCGCCGCCCGCAGCGCGCTCCCCGCACCCCCCTCTTCCTCGCTAAACACATCAGAAACATGAGCAGCAAGCGCGACTACTACCTGCAGAAGGGCCTGCAGATGCAGCGGCTCGACGAACAGATCTCCGCCGGCCCCGGCAACGCCTCGCGCGAAGTAAGCCGCCCCTTTCCCTCCAGCTCTTTCTCCGAGGCACAATAACCCTTTATACTGACGCTCTGTGTGTGTCGACAGGTGGCCAAGTACCGCGAGCTTTGCCCGCCAGGCACGGCAGACTCCCAGATCCAGAAGCTGATCGGACAGTGCAAGGGCGACGCCCAGCGCATGGAGAACGCCATTAGCGAGCTGTGGGAGGACTCCCGCGGCAACGCCCAGGACGATGACTGGGCTGTCGTCTCGAAGAAGAGCAGCAAGAAGAAGCACGTGCGTCCCTCGCTGTGTTTGATGTTGATCTTGGCCCAGATGGATCCTGACCTGGTGCATATCTTTCTCTGTGTTTGCTGTAGGACCACTCGCATTCGTCGCAGCGCTCTTTCTCGTCACAGAAGACACAGCACCAGCAGGAAAGCCACGCGGACGCGCCGCAAGACGGCGACGCCCAGCCGCCCAGGTCCTCGGAACGGTTCTCCTCCACGCGAGGCCGCGGCAGCATGCGGGGCCGAGGCATGATCTCTGCGCGGGGAGGTCGAGGTGGTCGCGGCGGCCGCGGCCGTGGAGGAGCTGTTGTTGCGACCAGCAGCACGCGCGGAAGCCGTAACGGTGAAAACGACGAGGAGACTCCGGAAAACGACAGCAACTCGACTGAAGGCTCCAGCCCGTCCAACGAAGCGCGCGTGCAGCAGTCTTCGAAGGTAGCCAAGGACTCGAAGAGAGACCGTGGTGCAAAGAACACCAAAACGACCGCGACGCAGCCCGCACAGCAGGCTCCCCCCGTAGTTTACCCAGTGCTAACCGGCGCATGGACGAAGAAGCTGAATGTTACCAGCGTCACATCGACGCCCAAGCCTGTCGAACCCGTGGCCGTGCCGACACCCACACCCGCTGCTGCCCCTGCAGCTGCGCCCAAGCCGGCGGAGAAGCCTGTTGCACCTGCTGCGGAAACGGAGACTGCTGCCACTACTGCTGCTACGCCAGACGCGCCGAAGCCATCCAGCCCGAAAAAGAAGGCGCATCAAGACAAGAAGAGCAAAAAGACGCAGATATCTGATGCTGCTGAGGCAGCCAAGGAAACTGCCCCTGTGGTCGAAAAGACTGAGACGACGAAGACGGTTGAAAAGGTGGCCAGCCCTAAGGCGTCCCCGAAGAAGACCGTGGAGAAGAAGAAAGCAAAGACTGTGGAGAGTACCGTGGAGACCACGACTTCGAGTATTGCATGGGGTACGCTGGATGTCTCCACGTCAACCATGGACGAGTGGTCTTCGTCGGCTCCCGCTGCTGCCACCGAGCCCAAGAAGGCGTCGACCCCGAATGCTTGGGCGCGTGGAAGCCCTGTCCTCTCTCCTCCCGCTAGCAAGGAGAGCGCCCCCGCACCCAAGTCCCCGGTTGCTGAAGCCAGGCCGATGGTTGTGCCCGGCTCCCCTAAGGACATCGACGTGCCTCGCTCGACCGGATCGGCCTCGACCAGTCCTCGGCCGTACCTCAAGATGGGCAAGTGGGATAATGCTGCGACGCCGAACCTTTCGCTGCAGTTTGGCAGCTTCTCGCTGAGTGGCATGGACTCGCTGGAGCCTTCGTCACCTCGTGGCTGGGCTTCGACGACTACGACCACCACCACCACGAGCTCGAACAACGGCAGCAAGGCCGTTACTAAATCGACTACGACTCAGAGCGCGTGGGGTGCCACCACCACCACAGCTGCATCGCCCAAGAAAACGCAGTCTCCCGACCGTACGGAGCAGCAGCGTGCACAGGAAGCATCGGCCGCGAAGACCACTACGTCCGCGCCTCCTGGACTGTTGGTGGACTCGGGTCGAGTTACGCCAACGACGGGACAGTCTCCCCGATTCGCGCCGTCGGCTCCGTCTCCTGCGTCTCTTCCTAAGCCCGATGAAGTGAAACGTGGCACCCCCACGCGTGCCCAGGGTGGTCCGTTCCAAGCTCAGGGAGGAGCTGCCGCACAGGCAAACAAGATGAACATTGGGTACGGCACTGGTCTGTACCAGGCATCGTATGGTCAGTACTCAATGGATCTCGGCCGATCTGCTTCCGCTTCGACGCCAGTCCAGCTTCCCGCTGGTTCGGGAACCCCGAAGAGTGCCGGCGCTCGCGGCGGTGCTGCGGGCCAAGTCGCCGCCCAGTCGCCTTCCCGCGGCCAGCAGCCCGTGGCTCAAATGCAGCAGATTCCCCTTCAACAACAGGCCCAGCAGGTTCAGCAGCAAACGCAGCAGAAGCAGGTCCAGCCTCAGCAGACCCAGCAGCAGCCAAACCCGCAGAGCCAGGCTCAGCAGCAAACGGCAGCCCAGATGCACCAGGCTGGCATGCAGCAGGGCTACCACTACGCTCCTCCTCCCCCGCCGGGCATGGCGCTGCCGTACAACCCGTACAACTACGCCGGATACTACCAGAGCTACGGCTACTACCCCCAAAATCCGCAGGTAAGCTCCTTGTATCACTTGCATTCGCGAACGTGATTTGACAAACGTGCTGACCTGTCTTTCGTTTTGCGACGTTGCTCCTTCCAGTTTGCTCAGTACAGCCCGCGTACACAGTACCCGCCGCGCGGCAACATGCCGTATGGCGTTGAGGGCCCGGTCCCGGGCTTCTCGAACCCGCCGAACATGCCCTACCAGGACCAGCACATGATGGCGCAGCAGCACGAGTACGCCGGCGCAGTGCCTCAGGGTTTCGGAGAGATCAACGCTGCGTACATGCAGCAGGCGCCGATGCAGCAGCAGGGTGGCCACCACGCTCAGCAGGGCCACGGTAAGGGCAGCTCGGCTTCGGGTGCTGGCGGATCTGGCGCGCAGCAGTCGCACGCCCAGCGCGGCAACGCTAGCATGCCCGGCTACCAGAATGCTGGGGGCCGCGACCACGCGTCGCCGCCCGTGCCGAACGCGTCGGCTGCCATGACTGGATCGTACGGCCAGCACTATGGCTGGGCGGGCAACTACGGTGCGCAGCCTGTGGGAGGCTGGGGCCACATGATGCCCCAGGGCTACCAGCAGTCGCCGTCTCAGCAGCAGCAAGCGCCTCAGCAGCAGCAGCAGCAGCAGCCGAACGCGCACCAGCAGAGCTACCAGCAGTACGGCAACAGCGGCGCTCAGGGCGGCAACAACGCGAGCGACGTAAACCAGACGCGTTGGGCCAGCTCGTAGGCGAGTCTCAGCGCGGTCCACACGCATTCTGCCCCCGGCAGGCCGACCGCAGACGGGAAGGAACCGTGTGTCGTGCGACCCAACGCCACCATATTCTTAGCTAGGTAGTGCAGAACAAAAACGGACCGGGCATCTCGCCGCGCCAAGTAGCAGCGCAGGAGTCGAGAACGACGAGGGAGGACGAGAGATAACGATACGAGTCGAGGCTGTATGACTAAGAGGAAAACGAAGCGTTTATTCTCTGGGAGCTGGTAGTCTTCAACGAGATCGGAACCCGTGAGCTAAGCACGATGTTACGAGGATCGACAAGACAACTTCTCGTCGCCACAACCAAAACTTGCTCTTCAACCACGACGAAGGTATCTATCCCGCATAGGAAGGCAAACCTAGCTTTTCGCGGAAAGCTGCACGCCAATATCCGTTCGTGTGTGCCTCGCTGCCGACAACGAAACCGCGGCGAAGGAGATTCTGAAGCAGCGTGCCGACTCGCAGCGGTAGCAGTCGTTCCTGGCCGATCTCGTACAGTTCGTCTGTTGCTCGCTGGATTGAGGGCACCGCTCCCACGCTTGCATGGATGAGAAGAAGACCGTGTCTGCTTCTCTCCAAGCAGCCAGGCCTGGAGACTGCTGCTGGTAGAGCACCTGCCACTTGCATCTTCGCTAATTGGGCTCAGCTGCCGGACATTTTTGCCAGCGCGGGCGTTACGCTCCCTTGTTAGCATGACCTCCCGAAAGGGCGCGAGAGGGCGGAAAACAGGCGCGTGACGAGAAGCGGATCTCGCCAGGGATTCATGCCGCGGAGTGTCACGACGACCGGCCAAGGCTGCTGTGACTGCAGTGGCGCTTCTCGGGGTGCTGCTGCCTGTAATGCTGGCAAGGATGCTGCTGCTATTGCCGCGAGCGGACGCCGAGCTCTCCGTGCGACACCTTGGGCGCGTTTTTTGGCTTGACTTGGTCTCACTATGGAGCGCTTGGCAATATTTCGACGGCCTTTCAGGATCGCTTTCCGGCGTGGCGATTGGCCGCCGAAGCGGCACGACTCGATTTCCATTGGCGAAAATAACGCCTGATATCGCGCATCCCCCCACGCTCAAACGGCAACCTTGGAGCAATGCGGCGCTGCCCCGAGAGCCACAGTCGCTTCTTCCCGACGAGACACAAGCGAGCCCCAAGAATTTGGGTAAGATCGCTCCGCCTTGCTGCCCTGAGCCCACGCGCTGCGGGTCGATCAACAGCGAAAAAGGTAACGGACGGCTCCGAGGCCAAGAACTCCCTCTCTTCAGAACGCAAAAGCAGCCCTGCCCGACAGAAATAACAGCCGACTCCCCATGGACGTGGGCAAGCGCGTGTGGGTCGCCGACCCCGCGGACGAGCGCGTCTGGCTGGCGGCGCGCGTGCTGGAGGTGCGCGCCGCCGCCGTGACCGTGGAGCTCGAGAGCCAAGAGCAGGAGACGCCTTCGCGCGGACTGAGGCAGCGCCGCGGCTCGTACAACGACGAGGACGACGCCGCAAGTAGACGCCGCGACGTGTCGCTGTCCTTCGCGGCCTCGGGCGAGTGCCTCAACGTGCTGCCGCGGAACCTGCCGCGCGAGCAGGACCAGCGCGACCTGGTGGCGCTGCCGCACCTGCACGAAGCCTCCATCCTCAACGCGCTGCGTCTGCGCTATGAGCGCCACGCCATTTACACGCACATCGGCGACATCCTCATCTCCATTAACCCCTTTCAGAGCCTCCCGCAGCTCTACGGCGACGAGGTGCTGCAGCGCTACGCCTACAACCACGATGCTCAGTTCGGTGACCGCGTCGCCGAGACCGACGCCAGAGAGCCGCATCTCTTCGCGGTGGCGCGCGCAGCCTACACGGACATCGTGCAGAACGCGCGCAGCCAATCCATCCTCATCAGCGGCGAGAGCGGCGCTGGCAAGACTGAGGCCACCAAGATCATCATGACCTACTTCGCCGTCACGTGCGGCACCGGCAACAGCCTGGCAGCCTCACACGAGGATTCGCCGCCGGCATCACCGTCACGCACGACGATCGAGCAGCAAGTTCTGCAGTCCAACCCCATTCTGGAGGCCTTCGGCAATGCGCGCACGGTGCGCAACGACAACAGCTCCCGGTTCGGCAAGTTCATCGAGCTGCGCTTCCGCGACCAGCGGCGGAAACTGGCAGGGGCTCGTATCCGCACGTATCTGCTGGAGAAGATCCGAGTCATCAAGCAAGCACAGCACGAACGCAACTTCCACATTTTCTATGAGCTGCTCAGCGCAGACGCCACCTGTGTGAGTAAGGAGCAGAAGCAAGCGCTGGCAGTAACTGGGGGCCCTCAGAGCTTCCGCCTGCTGAACCAGAGCTTGTGCTCTAAGCGACGAGATGGCGTCAAGGATGCGGTGCAGTTCCGCTCAACTCGGAGGGCGATGCAGCAGCTTGGGATGAGCGAGCGCGAGATCAACGGAGTGCTTGAGATTGTGGCGGCAGTGCTGCACATGGGCAACGTGGACTTCGAGCAAGTCCCCCACAAGACGGACGACAACGTGTTCGTTGACGAGGCGCGTGTGACGAAGTCGACCACAGGTTCTTGCGACCACTTCACGAAGGCAGCTGAGCTGCTAGGGGTTTCTACGCAAGCACTGGGTCATGCCTTAACGAAGCGCTGGATCCACGCTTCTAATGAGACTCTAGTCGTGGGGGTCGACGTCGCGCATGCTCGGAACACTCGGAATGCGCTGACGATGGAGTGCTATCGTCTTCTGTTCGAATGGCTTGTGGCGCGTGTCAACAACAAGCTCCAGACTCAGTCTAACGCTGCTTGGGACGCTGACCAGGACGACGACGACGACGAAGAGGAAGACGCGACCGATTTCATCGGGCTCCTCGATATCTTCGGGTTCGAGGATATGGCTGAGAATTCGTTTGAGCAGCTCTGCATCAACTACGCCAACGAGGCACTGCAGCATCAGTTCAACCAGTACATTTTCGAGGAGGAGCAGCGCTTGTACCGGGACGAGGGCATTTGCTGGAGCTTCGTCGACTTCCCGAACAACCGCAAGTGTCTTGAGTTGTTTGAGCATCGACCTATCGGCATTTTCTCGCTCACCGACCAAGAGTGCGTCTTCCCCCAGGGCACAGATCGAGCCCTCGTGGCAAAATATTACCTGGAATTTGAGAAGAAGACACAGCATCCGCATTTCCGTTCGGCCTCGGCAATCCAGCGTGCGACGCAGTTTGAAGTTGTGCATTATGCGGGCTGCGTTACGTATACGATTGACGGCTTCCTGGCGAAGAACAAGGATTCATTCTGTGAGAGTGCAGCGCAATTGCTGGCAGAGTCTTCGAATCCGCTTATCCAGGCACTTGCTGCCGGCTCAGCTGGCGAAAATGGGGTCACCGCAGACAGTGAACTTGAAGCGCTTGGTGGTCGGACGCGGCGCCGAGCCAAATCGGCTATTGCAGCGATTAGTGTGGGCACTCAGTTCAAGATCCAGCTGAATGAGCTCCTGACCACCGTGCGTGCGACTACGCCCCGATATGTGCGCTGTATTAAGCCCAATGACTCGCACGTGGGTTCGCTCTTCCAGAGTACGCGGGTGGTCGAGCAGCTAAGGAGTGGAGGTGTTCTTGAGGCAGTGAGGGTTGCGCGTGCCGGATTCCCTGTGCGTCTGTCGCACATGCAGTTCCTCGGCCGCTACCGTCGAGTGCTGCTTTCGCTCTGCAAGCTGACAGATGATGGCTTTGAAAGGAAGCACAGAAGTTGGAGCGAGCTCGACTTGTGCCTGCACCAGCTCACGCAAGTTCTTCTTGCTGACGACAAGAACAACGAAGAGGGGGAAGACGGAAAAACAGTTGAAGACAACGAAGAGACTCAGCAGATGCGGTGCGGTGTCAGTCTGGGCAAGACTCGCGTCTTCTTCCGACGCAAACCATACGAGAAGCTGGAGAACCTACGCGTAGCTGTGCGCCAGGGCGCTAGTGTTGTCATTCAACGCCACGCTCGAGGGTTTGTCGCTCGTTGCAGTTACCGACACCTTCGCCAGGTCACAATTCTGATGCAAGCACGAGTTCGAGGACGTCGAGCCTATCGTTATGTGAGCTGGATGCGTGCAATGCAGCAGGCCCGAGTGCTTCAGTCGAGAATGCGTCAGCTTTGCGAGCGCAGTAGATTCCTTCGAGCTCGAGCGGGCGTACTGGCCGTGCAGTGTCGCTTTCGGTGCCGCCGGGCGACTCGTATTGTGCAGGCTCTTCGTGAAGCTCGCGCTGTGACCAACATTGCGACTGCTTGGCGGCGAGCGTCTGCTCAACGGAAGTACAAGCAGCTGTGCTCAGCCACCTTGGCGCTCCAATGTGCGGTCCGTGCATACTTTGCCAGGCGAACTTTGAAGGCGTTGCGCGAAGAGAGCAGAAATGTGGCCAAGCTGAAGGAAGACAACGCCCAGCTGAAGGATGCGTTAGCTGACCTACGTCGGCAGATGGAGGTCATGGTGGCTCAAAGCGCAACCAAGGAGCGCCAGCAGTTGCCCTTCCCTTCGTTCAAGGTGGAGGACCCTGCGTTCAAGTCTCCACAGAAAGCCGTCATGTTCTCAAACAGCGCTGGTTCTACAGAAGTCAAAAGCAACCAGCACGACGGTGAGAATCAGCTGGAGCTTGAGCTTTCGGACGATCTTGTGACTGTGAACACTGGCGGGAATCCGAACGCTGCAGATGGGCGCGACGTCGGTTGTGTCATGGATCTCTCGTATTGCCAGCAGAAGCCTAAGCTCCAGACGCCCAACTCGCGCCGGATTCGCCGGTACAGCCTGCCACCCACGCTTACCCCGGCGGATGAAGATGCGGAGCTAGAAGAAGACACACCTCCAGCATCGCCTCGTGCGTCACGGTCTCGCGATCGTCGCCACAGCTTGGATCTATGGCGGCTTCAGGAAGTGCAGGCCCAGAAAGAAGCCCGCCAACTCCGAGAAGAGATTCGGGAGGCTGCTGCTGACGAGCCGTCTCCTGAACGCCAGCAGCAGCAAGAAGTTGCTCTGCAGAAGCTGGTGGCCTCTCAGATTAAGCGCAAGATGATGAAGTTGCAGCTACAGCTCCCCGAGTTCGAGCTGAAACTGGAAAACAACGACTGCGTCGACGCCGGCCCAGCCTCGTGCATGAGTCACCGACGCCGTTCGCGCACCATTGATAGCCCCATGCGAGGACCAGCGCCGCTGACCTCCTGTGGCCGACAGGGCTCCGCGCGCTGGAATTTCGCTGCCCCCCGCAGCATGACGCACGCTACCTGCGGTCGCACGCCCGCGTACTTCGACAGCCCGAACTACGCTGGTTCGTCGTACGGCGACGATCGCTCTGTTGATGGTGATGAGGATCCGTACGCCCGTGGTCGTTACCCGATGCCAAGACGGTCGGCATCCGCTGGGATCTACCGCTCGCGGTCGTCGTCGAACGCTTCGTCCTGCTACATGCCGCCATCGGTGGCAATTCGTCCGGGAGTTGTCGTTCCTCGATTCGCCAAGACTCCCACGTGCTACGAGTGCGACTGCACCTTCAGCATCCTCGTGCGCCGCCACCACTGCCGCCAGTGCGGCAACTCGTTCTGCTTCGAGCACTCGACTCGCCAGCTCGCGCTCCCCCACTTGGGCTACATGTCGGCTCAGCGCGTGTGCGATACGTGCTTCGAGGCGCACATCCAGGCCATGACGTCGCTCAAGTTGCCGTCTCTGATGCGCCACCCGACGGACGAGCTCTCGACTTCTTCGTTCGCGAGTTCCCCGCGCGGCCTCGAGAGCAATGACAGCTACTGTGGCCTCGACAGCCCCACCGCGGCAGCAGCCCGCGTCGCTCCGCTGCGTTCATGAAGCACCAACCACCTACCTCTCCATTGTCAGTAACTAGGGTCGCCTCAAGACAGGCAGATAAATATCTATAAGTTGTTCCAACAAAGCAAATAAATGGCCATCATGCATTTACCACACTTGGTGCTAAGACTTCTTCTTACCTCTTGCCTTTGGCTTGGGGGCCTCTTTCGGCTTCAGCGGCGCGAACGTCATGCGGTGGATCGCGCACGGGCCGTGCTTGGCAATAGCGGCCACGTGAGCCCTGGTCGGGTACCCTTTGTGCTGTGCGAGTCCGTACTGAGGGTACTGCTCGTCGTACTCGCGCATGAGTCTGTCTCGGGTGACCTTGGCGATGATGGAGGCCGCCGCGATGCTGTAGACCTTGGAGTCACCCTTGACCACCGCCTCGGCCGGCAGCTTCAGCGTGGGCGGCAGCTTGTTGCCGTCCACGAGCACGAACGTCTTGTCCTTGGGCTGCTGCAGCTTGTTGGCCACCTCGGTCACCGACTTGGCCATGGACTCGAGCGACGCCTGCAGGATGTTGATCTCGTCGATCCGCTGCGCGCTGTCCACGTGCACTGCGTACGTGATGCGCGGATGGGCCGTGAGCAGATCGAACAGCAGCTCGCGCTGCGGCTCCGAGATCTTCTTGCTGTCGTCCACGCCGGCCAGCGTCACGTCCAGCGGCACATGGCAGGCGGCTGCCACCACGGGCCCAGCCAATGGTCCTCTGCCGGCTTCATCCACGCCAATCACAGCTGTGTAGCCCTTGGCTTCGTAGCGCGTCTCGAAGGCGCGCGAGAGCGTGGCGGGCGGCAGCTTCTCCTTCTTGTTCTTGGGTTTGAGAGCACGCGGAGCCCGCGATGGAAGCGCAATTGAAGCAGTGACGTCTCCCTCGCTATCGGCTGCTCCAGCGATAGTTGACTTGTGCGCGCGCAGCCGCGCCGAGCGCCGCGGGGCCGCGGCCGCCGCCACCTTGAGCCCGCGCTTGATCGTCTTGGCCATGCGAGTTCTTGTGGTGGCACCGTAATTTTGCAGCTGAGACAATTAGCCAATCATTAACAGGAGGGACCTTCACTCTTTTCAAGGGCTTTTCCCCCTTTGTAGGGAACGTTGGTGCTTGGCTCGCAAGCTTTCCTGCGTCACAATCCGATCGACGCCCCCGTGCTCAAGAGATCCGAACCAAGATGGCCGACGTCGCGCCCCCCGCCCCCAAGAAGCTCACGAAGAAGGAGCTGCGCATCCTCGAGCGCCAGAAAGCGGCCGCTGCTGCCGCGGGTCCTACGCTCACCGACACGTACGGCGAGATGCCTTTGATCCAGTCGCAGGAGCGCCCCAACCGCGTCTACAAGTCGTACGTAGCGACTGTCCTCTCTTGCCCCGTACCGCAGCTTGACTTAATGTATTGTATGACACGTTTAGTGTGAAGGACCTGAACCCGGAGATGCAGGGCGAGAGCTTCTGGGTGCGCGGCTTCATGCAGGCCGTGCGCGCCAAGTCCAAAATCGCCTTCATCACGTTGCGCGAGCAGACGGCCACGATCCAGGCCATCTTGCACGAGAGCGACAAGGTCTCACGCCCGATGATCAAGTTCGCGGCCGGCGTGGCCAAGGAGTCCGTCGTGGACGTGTTCGTCACGCTCATCACGCCCGACAGCCCCGTGCTCAGCACCACGCAGAAGGACGTGGAGCTCAGCGTCGAGAAGTTCTTCGTGGTCAGCAAGGCTCTGGCTGAGCTGCCATTCCAGGTGGAGGACGCGGCCCGCCCAGACGCCCTCGTCAAGGCCGAGGGATCCACCTACGTCAACGTGGGCCTGGAGACCCGTCTCAACTCGCGCCCGCTGGACCTGCGCACGCCCGCCAACCAGTGCATCATGCGCATCCAGGCGGCTGTGGGCCAGCTCTTCCGTGAGTTCCTGATCGAGCGCGACTTCGTCGAGATCCACACGCCCAAGCTCGTGGGCGGCGCCTCGGAGAGCGGCGCCAACTGCTTCACGCTCAAGTACTTCGACCAGGACGCCGCCTTGGCTCAGAGCCCCCAAACGTACAAGCAGATGGCGTGCGCCGTCGCTGGCCTCGAGCGCGTGTTCGAGATCGGCCCCGTCTTCCGTGCCGAGAACTCGAACACGCACCGTCACATGTGCGAGTTCGTTGGCCTGGACCTGGAGATGACCATCAAGGAGCACTACCACGAAGTGCTCGAGGTGTTCTCGGACCTGTTTATCTTCATCTTTGACGGCCTGAAGGAGCGGTACGCCAAGGAGCTGTCCATCATCAACGACCAGTACCCGTTCGAGCCTCTCAAGTACAACAAGCCGTCGCTTATCATCAGCTTCGACGAAGGCGTTAAGATGCTCAAGGAGGCTGGCTGCACCACGCAGGAGCCCGAGGAGGACCTGAGCACCGAGAACGAGAAGTGGCTCGGCCGGCTCGTCAAGGAGAAGTACGACACGGACTTCTATATCCTGGACAAGTTCCCGCTGGCCGTGCGTCCGTTCTACACGATGCCCGACCCGAAGGACAAGCGTTGGAGCAACTCGTACGACATGATGATCCGTGGCGAGGAGATCGTGTCCGGCGCGCAGCGTGTGCACGACCCCAACCTCCTCATGCAGCGTATGGACGAGCTGGGCGTGCCGCAGGAGACCATGCGGACCTACATCGACTCGTTCAAGCTTGGCGCTCTGCCCCACGGCGGCGGTGGCATTGGTCTGGAGCGTGTCGTCATGCTGTACCTGGGCCTGGGCAACATCCGCAAGGCCTCCATGTTCCCGCGTGACCCGAAGCGGTTGTTCCCGTAAGCGGAAGTCCCTCGTGTATGTTCCTCACGCATGTAGGACCGCGCCGTCGAGTCGAGGCTCCTCTAGCTCGCGCGCACCGCATCTCAATTCCGTCGTAGGTTTTCGCTGGTTAGGCATAATAATGCAAGAACACTTCGAGACGAATTGATACATACATCTACTCGAATTTGGTCCTCTAACCACGAAGGTTACTCCTCGTGGCATCTTCCTCGTCGTCATCGCTCTGCAAGACCACGACACACGAGGTAAATGACGCTGTTCGAGCCAGCATTGTTTTTTCCTTTCACATTGTCCACGTACATCCGAGTCGTACTCCGCTCCTAACAGCGATACCGGTACTCCAGCGTTTGCCTTCTTTAGTGTCACCGGCTGCGGGTTCTTGTCTCGCAGGAAGCAGTAGTATTCATGCAGATTGTGTGAAGCAGCTAAGAAGCCAAATTTCGCGTTTGCACCGAGCTTGACCTACAGCAGCACCGTGCTTCGTTAGCACCAACTTCCAGCAATTGCACAAGCCTTTGCAAGGGCCGCGTACCTTCAGCATCACCTCCAGCTGCGGATGACCCCGCACCTTGTTCGCGGTGGCTTCCACAATGGCATGCCGCTTCTTGGTCTTGGGCTACGAAGACATTCAGAGGTTAATAACCATGACCGTCTTCAACTTGCAAGTCGCAACTCGAACGTCTTACCAATGCAATATGTTCAGGCACGTTCCACAGCGGCTCGAAGGCTTCCCCATCGCTCTCCTCGTCGCTATCGTCCTCCGGGTATTGGTACGGGAACTTGTTTTCCGCTGCGAACGTCTCCTCGGATGGCGGGAACTCGACAGCATAGTCCCCGAACCGAAGTCGGTGCAGTAGCTGCGGCTCTGTTTCCTCTGCGTCTTCTCCATCGGCCTTGACCGCCACTGTTTCGCCATCTTCAGCCGCTTTTCGCTTCCTCTTCTTGAGCTGGCGGAACGCGCCGCGGTCTCCCAGCAGGTTCCGCGCGTCGAAGCGATCCACGAACAGGTCGCCGTCGCTCTCCCCGCGCCACGGGATTAGATGCGTCTCCTGGTGCAGCCTCCATGCTGTCTCCGGGTCGGCGAACACCTGGCAGCTGTATCCGCGCACTCCCAGCGCCAGCACCTCACATCCAGCAGACTCATCGCTGCCATCCGGCTCGGCCATTATGTAGGCAAATACCGGTATTTCAAGTCATTCGAGCAAAACCAGCCGAGGCGAGACTATGAGCGAGCGGGGTCGCACCAGAAGCCGCAGCCCGAGGCGGGGACACGACCGGCGCAGCCGCAGCAGGAGCAGGAGCCGCTCGACCTCCAAGCGCAGACGCCATCATCACCACCATCACGAGAAGCGGAGATCCAGACGCGTGGATGGCGCCGAAAAGCAGAAGCTGGAGAACCGCGAGGAGGTCGCGCACAGGTCGCGCATGTGGACAGTAGTGGACTCGGACTCGGACGACGCTAGTAGCGCCAAGACGGAGGACAGGACGAGCAGGGGCATGTCCAAGGATAGCAGACACCGTGGCCGCCGTCACTCTAGACGGCGCTCACGCTCGTTGTCATCGTCGTCGTCGGACTCCGAGAGCTCCAGCAGCAGCTCCGACAGCTCGGACGACGAGCGCTCGCGTCGGAAGCGCAAGCACAAGCGGAGCAGCTCCCGGAAGGACAAGAAGCGGCACAAGAAGGACAAGAAGAAGAGCAAGAAGAGCAGGAAGGACGGCAAGCGCGCTGTGAACCAGAACGAGTACGGCAAGTTTGGCATCCTGCGCGAGTCCGACTTCCACAGCAAGAGCGTGTCGTTCCAGGCGTGGCTGCGCGACGTCAAGAAGATGGGCGAGTTCAACGGCCCCAAGTGGGAAGCCATGGAGCTCTTCAAGGAGTACATGGAGGACTATAACACGTGCACGCTGCCCCATGAGAAATACTACGACGTCGAGAAGTACGAGATGCGGCGCTACCAGAAGCAGCAGCGCAAGGCGCTCATGAAGCACAAGGACGCGGCCGGCAAGACGATGGATGCGCTGGGCGACGAGGAGCGCGTGCGTCGCGAGCGCCTAGCTGCGCGCGAGAAGAAGGAGCAGGAGGAGTTCCGCCTCGTGCTGCAGCTCATGGACAAGGACAAGATCGAGGCCATGCGGGAGCAGGAAGTTCTCCGCGCGGAGATGCAGCTCCACTACAAGTCGGGCAACGTGGCCGAGGCCCGGCGTCTCGAGCAGATCCTCAACAAGGTGGAAGAAGATCCGCGCTTCAAGCGCTGAGAAAGGTAGCGCCAGGATACATGAACCTGCCACTCGGGGGGTCACAGGCAATCGAAGGACAGCAAGATCTCGCTGGGAAACAGTTAACGTAGCCTTGGAAACTGTCGGAGAGCTAAGCGTTGCACCAGGCAGGGAGAGACGTAGTACTGGATGTCGGTAAGTGGTGTCGCGACCGTCGCCACCAAGCAGCTTTAGCTCAGGTCGAGTGAACTCCTTCTCAGCTCGGTCTTCTTCACTAAAGAACTTTTCAAGTTCCAGCCTTAGGTTTGCGATGCGATCCGTGCCAAACCTTGCTTCAAGGTGCTGTTCCACTTGTACCCGCGATCGCACACTCATTTGGGCAGCCTTAGTGGCACTCGGCGGGCCCTCCAGCGATCGGAGTCCAGCATCGCCAGCCTCGGGATCCCTGCAGGCAATTGCGCTGCTCGAGTGCAGCCGGATCCAGATCTTTCACTCACGTCGAAGCACGAAATGACGAGGAAAAAAACTAATTGGAGGGGGTGACACCTCTAATTCCACAAGCTTCGGCTCACGCCACCCGTCCTCGCTTACAACGCCACTCGCAGTGTCGCAGTGTCGAAGTTTCGCCCAGCCTCACTCATGGAGTTGGCGGCGCTCTCGCCGCGCTCGTCCACATCCTCGACGCCCAGCAGCTGCAATAGCCACGACAGTCGCTGCAGTCGCCACTGCAGACACCGGCACCGGCACGGGCCTCGACACGCGACGGAAGACGCCGCTGACCGCGAACGGGACGACGCGTATCGCCGCCACCGCAAAAATAGACGACGCAGCTTCGAGCGGCGGCAGCAGCAGGAACAAGAAGAAGAAGAAGAGCAACGGCAAGAGCACCGACGTCGCCACACGAACTCCAGCAACAGCATGAGCTGCTCCTCGCACCGCAACAGCGACGAATTGTCGCTCGCCAGCACGTGCGACGACCGCCCGGGCCTCAATCTGCCGCTGGACAAGCAGTTCCTGCCGCTCGACAGCCCCACGCAGGACGAGGAGGACGAAAAGGACCAGCAGCATGTGCGCGACCAGGTCATCTGCATGATCTTCGACCTACCCGAGTCCACGCAGTTCTACCAAGGTACGGACGGACTTGGAAGCGGCATTGTAGCGGAAGAATGCTGCAGTGTAGGACTGCAACTGCGGTGGCTACTGCTTGGCTGCTTGAGCTCTTGTTGGAAGGTGTGGAGTGGCCTACAGTACTGGACAGGGTTCCTAACGAGGTGTCGCTGCTTGTGTATCTTCCTTTCAGACTTTTCGTGTGCTATCGCGTCTACGCTGGCTATGCACGGACGAATGTATCCGACGAGCTCGCACGTTTGCTTTTACTCCAACGTGTTTGGCCGCGAGAGAAAGGTCAGCTAGACGTAGAGGGTGGACCTTGAAGGATACACTCGGGGGCTCTCTTGACAAGTTGTCGGACTTGCAGCTCGTGTGCAATGCATGCAGCTAGCTTTTCCGGCTCCCCGACGTGGTGTCGCAAACGAGAATCCCATGCTGAGCCGATCTGCTGTGTGTGTCTTGCTGTGCTGTAGATCCTCATCCCCTACGAGTCCATTCGCGAACTTGAAAAGACGACGACGATGGTGTTTCAGCACTCGATCCGCCTCGCGACGTTCGACAAGGACGAGTACACGTTCACGAGCTTCTGGGGCAACAATCGCGATAGCTGCTACGACCTCATCCTCAAGACGCGCGACCGCGTTCTGCGCGAGTTGCGTCCGACCAGTGTGAACTCCACGGAAACGCGTTACCCAGCACTGCCAACGTCTCCTGTCTCCAGCAACTCCGGTGCTTCACCGCCAGCATCGTCGGCAGCCAACCCTGCCGCCGAGCAATCGGACGAAGAGGTGGCAGAAGAAGACGAGGACGCTGCTGCTTCTGATCACGACGAGGCTGCTCCTGTTGCCAACGAGGATACCGACGCGACTACCGAAGCTGCCGATGGCGAAGATCAGACCGCTCCTGCAACTCCGCGTCGGCGCAGTGTCGTGTCTGACATCGATTCGATCGCACCAAAGGACATCTCGATGACCCAGATCCTCGAGGAGGTCTTTCCTGTGTCGGTGGATACATTCATGCAGACTTTCTTCCTCGACGATGCGCCGTTTGGGCTTGACAAGTTCGGCGAGCAGACGGGATCAACGGAAATGACGATGAACCCGTGGATGACCCCGTTGGAAGACGACAAGAACTTCGGTACGTTGCGCTCTTGCTGACCTGAACCATAATGCTGGATGCTTTTCTTACAGTATCGAAATGCTGCCGCAGGAATGACTCGATCACTGCAATTCCGCGTTCCGATTGACGCGCCGATCGGACCAAAATCGTCTCAAGTTGATGTGGTAAGCAAGTCGTGTCTTCTCGGTTATGTAGTGATCCACAATACGCTAATATCGTATGACTGTAGCTGCAATGTCTGAAGGAGAAAGAGCACGGGGTGCGTGTCGTCGAAAGCTCGACTCGATTGGTGGATATCCCTTACGGCGATTATTTCAGCGTCGAAGAGCGGTGGACCATCGTGCCGATCTCATCCAACCCCAACGCCTGCAAGATATTTATTGAGCTAAAGGTACGCTTATGCTGTCGAAGAGGAGCCTCTTTGCTTTTGAGGATCATACTGAGGGGTGTTGTTTCTCCTAGGTGGTCTTTGGTAAATCGACATTCTGGAAGAACACGATTGAAACGCGGTCCATCAGCGACAACCGAGCCAAGTGGGAGAAGTGGGTTGGCATGGCCAAGGAGTATCTCGCCTCAAGAGAGCTCGATGAAGCGGCGCATTGCGCCCCAGAAAGTCCCCCGACGTCAAGCACTTCTTCTGAAAAAGCGGTACTGCAGGAAGCCATCCGGAAGGACCGTGGGTCAATGGGGAGACGTCGGAGCCGAAGCAAGGTGAGCCACCGACACCGCAGCTCAACTTCGTCTGCGATGCCATCTGGAGGAGCCCGTTCAGCCCCGGTGAAAGTTTTCCCGTGGGTTTTGGTTCTACTTCTGCTGCTTGTTATCTTGCGTTTGCAGATGACGCTGTCGAGTATCGAACGCTCGTTGTCGGTGAATACTGAGCTGATCGGCGACCTGCAGAGGCAGCTCGTCAGCATTCAGGCCGGAGCCTGCCCAGTGACAACGTAGTCGTCTTCCCCACCACCTATTATACCGCACTAAACTAAACATCAAGACCCCATTTACTGCTTCATTGACGCTCAAACTACTCGTTATCGAAAGACCCGACGGCGCTAGCATCAAACCACATTGTGTGGAAGTTGACACGCTTTTGCAGCACTTGAAGCAACCGATTCGCGTGAAGGTCTGTGTTCCGCTGAGCCGCTCGGTGCAGCGATGCTTGGTCAGTTTTCAGTGCACGGTTCTTGGTCTTCTGCTTCAATTCTTCTTCGGCGATAGCTGAGTGCCTTTGAATGGCGGCGATCTCTTGACGCATGGAACGCAGCACAAGCTGCACCATGCGAAGGTGGTTCCGCTGGAACGGGTTGTGCATGACGTAAACGTCTGACGGCAGATTCGCGATCATCCTGCTCAACTCGTACAGCATTAACTCGTGTGATCTCGCACAAAGACTCACCAGCGCAAACGTTGGTCGTATCACCGAAGCGGGTGAAATGGTCATCCTTAGGCCTTGCTCTTGAAACCATGGCGTTAAATTTGAGCCGCTTGAAAGGAAAAGTAGTTGCTCTTGATCTGGAGGACAACAGAGAAACCAACCGCCTCCGAGTCAATCACAACATACGTGAAAAGCTTTTAATGCAAAGCAGGCCACACACATACCTTGTTGGATGATTGTCCGGTCGCCATTCCAACCATCAAGGCCTCCGTCCAGAGACTCTCGATTGACTCGTAGTAAGTCTTCTGGGTGGATTTTGACGAATGCAACCGCAAGAGACGACTCGCTTGGCCGCCAGTCGAGGGTCGTTTCAAAGAGGTTGCTGTTTTGTGTTGCACCCCAGTGCAACCACAACGTAAGCTCTAGTGGCAGTCGCTCTCGGAGAAAGGCGAAACTTGGTGCGAACTGAAGCGCTACCTGATATCGGACTCTTTCAAGTTGCGGCTTTGTGCGATCGGCCACACCCATAGCGGCAGCGAATTCAGGAACAACCGAGCAAGTACACTTCCAACCTTGTGCTGACAACACTCCACCCTTTGGTGCTGTCAGCACGACAAAGCTGTCGCTCAGCAGCTTGTCGGACAGGTTCTTCAGGACAACTTCTGCGTGCAGGAGTGATGCCGACGGCACATATTCGAGCACACTAAACTGTTCCAGTGATACTTGCTGTTCCAACTCGAGGTCACCCAATGGAACCAAAGTTTGCTCAGTTTTTGTAGGAATTGCAGTACTTCTCGAAGGAGCGCTCACCATCGTTTCCATATCAACGAGACCTTGGGCTGCCGGTCGATGATCATCGATTTCTCGACTAGAAAAGTGTGTCAGCAAAAGTGGATGCTCTTTGCTGGGGCTTGCAGTTTCTTGTTGTTTTTGCCATTGTCGTACGATGAGTTGGTTGAGCTGGTGGGCTAGTGAGGCTTTGTCGTTTACGATAATCCGCAAACGCTCCAATTCCTGCAATCCGTTTTTCAGTCGTGTCGTAAGAGAACCTGCTAGCTTTGCTAGCTGGGCATGCGAAGCGGCCAAGTTATCATCTCCTCCAACTGCCGTTTCGTCAAACTGAGTTTCGCTTCGATCGCGAGACGAAGTTTTTTGGGTCCGTTCAATGTACCGAAAAGGTTCCAACTTCGAGTCGGTAGGATCACCCTTCGAAGTCAATTTTTCATCGTTGCGCGTACGTTTACGAGAACGGTGTGTGTGCTTGTTTTTCTTGTCTTCACGCAGTCGAAGTCGGTGACAAGACAGCTTTGTATTAGCTGCTGAAGCCTTCCGCATCACCAGAACGCTACGCTTCACAAGCTGGCCATCATCAATAGATTGATTCGAGATCACATGGTTACGTGAATTCGCGTCAACAACACCCGGGACATCATTCAGGAGAAGCACCTGAGTCGAGTGCAAACCAACGAAATCTCCAGTAAACACGTGACCCACGTGGTTAAAGGCTATCAAAATCATACGAGGCACGGTTAGTTATTGATACTGGGATGGACGCTCAAAATGCAGGGGTGTGGTCTACAAACTTACACAGAAGCAGCTCCATGGACGCGTTTTGAACCTTACTGGAAAAGCCCAAGATGAAGAAAGAGTGATCCGCATCATCACAGCGTACACAAAGCACGTATCGTTGATCCGTGCTGTCTTCACACATGCACCACCTGGAATAAAGATACACACACCGTGCACATTAGCTACTCACGATTCAACGTGGAGCATACCGACTCGACGTACACTTCAGTAGGCTGGGCAGGGAGCACGTAGGAGACCAGTAGAACCCCGTTCGTGTGCACGTATACCGAATTGCTCGTAGTACCGGAGACTAGCAACGTCGATACACTTAAATCCGTTTGCTTTGGTCCACTCCGTGACCCCCGATTCCAAGCGGTTAAAGCAGTCATGGACGACGGCGCAGTAAAGTCCCACTCCCCCAACTCTGAAATAAAACAGCAACAGGTCACCTCATCCGACTTCGACATATCCTCACCATACCTCGTCGTTGTGGGTGAAGGCGCAAGATAGTGACAATTTGAAATGATCTCTCCGTCAGCTCGATCACCACCCAAATCCAAAATGCTCCAAATTTGCTGCTCGCTAGCCACAGAGCAACAAGGAATCAAAACATTCAGCTTCACCACAGAGGCTGCAATCACCAGGAGTAGGCACGTACTCTCCGGCTGCAGACGATGACCGCAGACGTTGTGCGTGGATCAGCAAGTGTGGTCTGGTACTATGCGTTTCGCTTACGAACGTGCAGGAGAGCAAGCCAACTGGCCCTGACTCAAGATCGTGCATCACCTTCAGCCTCTCACGGCTCGCGCAAAACCCCAGAGTACCCCCCTCCTCTCTTTGCAGCTTCAGCAACGTTGCCAGTTGCAACGCGCGCTCAAAGACCAAGACATACGGTCCGTCGGTCAGAAAAACCTGCAACGCCTCGCAGTCGCTTTCAACACCCGCAGCCACTTGATCCACAGGAACCTCAAAGGTGTTCAAATAACGTAGCCCAAACTCATCATTGTTCTCCGTCTCGTACAACGCGTACAAGAGCAGACGACCACCAGCTCTCGACTGCGTTGATGCAGCCCCGTCACTCTCCGCATCCTCCGATCGTCGTCTCTTCCGAGAAGCTGGCGAACTCTTCTGATCCGACGCCCCAAAGACCTGAAGAACCAGCAGCGGATAGCGACTGCAATATACAGACAACAAGCACGCGTAAGAGCGTCAACTACTGTCAATTAATCGTTGCCTGGAATGGATCAACCAACGTACATGGCCAGCTCGACGTTTTCCACTTCTTTAACCGCCACGAGACACGCTTCTGCCGGTAAATCGCCGCCGGGGAGGACACTACACGGATGTAGCGAGGCCTTCTTGTTCTCGGCATCAACTCGCACGCGCTGGACCTGCAGGTGCGCCCGCTCGAAGCGCACGAGGAAGAGCGCGCTGCCCCACGCCAGCAGCTTGCCCATGAAAATGGATAATGAAAAGGAAAAAGAAAAAGTACAAAAAGTACACTTCTTTGCGTAAGTTTACAATTTCTGTGTTAAGTTTCGCTTTGGCTTGAAGCCGCGACTTCGACGATGGCACACACAAAGCTGCTGCTGGCGGCGCTGCTGACGCCGCTATGGCTCACCTTCGCGATACTGTGGGGTACGCTGGGGCTACTGTTCACGATGGCGACGCCGCGCGTGGTGGGGCTGGCACTGCTGCTGCTGTGGACGCCCTGGATGCTCGAGGGGTTGCGCGGGGTTGCTCTGCAGGTGCCCCTGGCTGCGACGGCCTCGGTCGCGCTGACGCTGCTGCTGCCTAGAACGACGCTGCTGCATGTAGCGGCGTGGCTAGTACTGGTGCAGTACGTGGCATCCTGTGTGTGGTGGATAGACGGCTATGCGTGGGGGTATGCGGCGCTGGCCTGCTTCGTGTCGCTGTGGAGCACCGTGAATCGTCTGAGACTGTGGCTACCGGCCGACGAGGAAGTTCTACACACAGTAGAGAAGCAGATCTACCAGAGCTTCTTGGGCGATGGCTTTACGCTCAGTACGGGCGCAGGTCTAGGCACGGTGCACGTGCCCTACACGGGTGAGAAGAAGAAGCCCCGGACGCTGGTTCTGGTTCACGGATACGGCGCGGGGAACGCTTTTTGGGCGGCGGTACGGCGAACTGTGTCTACGGGGGAGGGGTTTTCGGTTGTTGACACGGTGCTGATGTTGGAGTGTGTAGAACCTGAAAGGCCTCGCGAAAGCCTTTGATGTGGTACGGACGAGAAGCGTCGTGACTTGCGTTTTTTGTGTGGAGGGTTGTTTAATGAAGGGTTGGCGTGTTGCAGTATGTGGTGGAGTGGAAGGGAATCGGACGCTCGGAGCGTCCTGCATTCAAGCCAAAGAGTGCGGCTGAAGCGGACGCGTTTTTCGTCGAGTCACTCGAGGACTGGCGGAAGGAACTGAAGGTGAGCTCTGAGTAGGAAGGAATGTTCCTGGTAGAGTGTGAATCTTCTCACACCGTTCGAGTGACTATTTTGTTCGGAGCTACAGCTTGAACAGTTCATTCTCTGCGGACATTCGATGGGGGCACTGTACGGAACATACTACGCCGCAAAGTATCCCAAGGCGCTGGAGCACGTGATCCTGGTCTCACCGGCCGGTGTTCACGCTTCGACGCTGACCCATTCCGAGCTGCCACTGGGCCGACGCATTGCATTTGCGCTGCATCTCACTCCAATGGTGCAGGAGAAGATGACCAGTTGTTGTGGTAGCCTTCTGAAAGCCAACTGACAGGGCGTGTGGGTTGTTTCTTGCTACGGTGCAGTCGGCGGCCCGCGGAATGGGTCCTCTAGGCCCGCGTTTGGTCCGCTGGATGGTGCAGAAGCGCACTTCGTGGACGCCGCCCAGCAACGCGATCCGGACGGGCGAGTTGGACTTTGAGCTGTTCGCGAAGTACTGCTACCACAACTGGGCCTTGAAGGCGTCGGGAGACATCGCTGTGCACACGCACCTGCACCCGGTGAGGACGACAACTTGCTGATCAATTGCTCGTCGATCACCCGGTCCTAACGCTTCCTCTGTTGCGCCAGGGTGCGGCCGCGCGCGGGACCCCACTTTCTGCGATCATCGTGCCGGAGAAGTGGGCGCTGCCCGTGACGTTTATCTACGGCGGTGGGCCGGACTGGATGCCAAAGGAGCACGGCGAGGCCGTGGTGGAGAGTCTTCACGCTGCCAAGCGCTATGCGAGCTTCCGCGTCGTCCCGCTCTCGTATGTTGCCAGTAGTGAATCACTATCCATACTAGTGATCGGTGGACATCACGGAAATTGCTTGTCAGTGACAAAATTGCTTATCACCAATCAGGGTCTCTGATTGGTGACAAGCAATTTTCTCGACAGGACGAGCCATACGCAACGGTGGTCACTTCCCATACAACTGAGAGAGTGGCACGACAAGAGCTCCATGCGTTCACACGAGTCTCCGCATCGAGATGGAGTAGATCACCCTGGAGAGCATGACGCTGCGCGACGTCCGCTCCGAGCTGAACAAGGCGCTGCAGACGCAGCAGCGCAGAGCCGCCGCGTTACAGGAGGAGAAGTAGATCGCGGACGGCAGCACCGACGACCAGCTGATGAAGGCCAAGGGGTTGAGAAAGCTGGAGGACGTGGCGCAGGGAAATATCGCACTGCTGGACTCCAGTCCATCGCGTCGCTGCCACGCGCGCCGACATGGGGAGGAAGGTCTACTGCTGGACCCGCGAGCTTGGAGCTCGAGGAGAAGGCCGGTGCCGATGTCTCCTTCTGGGGCAGCCCAGACTTGGACCGAGCGATGGAAAGCGAACTGCGGGGGTTGATTAACTGCGTGGCGTCGCTGCCACGCGCGCCGACATGGGGAGAAAGTTCTGAAGGCCGTTGTCCACACAGCTTTTGGGGCAGCCCTGCGCAGGACCGAGTGGCACATTTCGCGCTTCTACAAGTGAAGAAAAGTGTTGATTTACTGGGGTCAGCGCCTATGAGGCGAAGGAGGGGTGGTGATGGAAGTTACGACACGACGTGTTCTCCAAGCTCCACGGAAAGTGATAGCGCTTTTGCAGATGAAACCAATAATCGAGACTTGGAGGGGAATCACAGAAGTTCCCATGACTTTGAATTCGGGACAGGAGATGAGCAAGGTGATCCTGTCCGTGGTGTTGATCTGACTGACCTCCAGGAAGGCCTGCAGCACCGTCTTCATGAGGAACGAGTACACGAGCACGGCCGCGAGCGAGCCGAGCGACAACATACACTTGACGACGTCGTCGTAGATCATGAGCCTGTACGAGTCCTCCCTCTTGGCCACGAAGACGGCGAAGCCCATGGCCTCGATGGCCACGATGGCCGTGAGCACGAAGAAGAAGAGCCGCAGCGGGTGCGAGCGCACGCTCTCGATGTCCAACAACACCAGCGTATATCTCTAAGAGACTTTGCCATTGTTCAGCTGGAAGACATTTGCGGTGACAAAGTTCTTCTCGTCCGGGTTGGCCTTCGGAAAAAAGACTACATTCGTCCAGGGGCGCGTTGGACGAGCAGTAAGAAACTCTATTTCGAGTTGCCGGGTCACTACAGCTACTCGTTTGCGGGCCTGACAACTCGAAAGGACGGTACACTCCAGTTTTCGCGGAGTGGCACCTGGCTCCGCCTAGTCGGTGATCCGAAGGAATACGAAAATGCTCGGGTGTTGAAGTCCGGGTTTACTGAGATCAGCTCCAAGTCCCGTATTTGGGATTTTATGGGCAAGATCAAGAAAGCCAAGTTCCCTGGAAAAGAACAGGACGTTACGTTGGAGTGTATCGCCTTGAATGTTCCTGATTCAAGGCGCGGTTTGCACATGAGCGAAAAGGTGGCGAGAAACTCTGGCACCAACGCGAAGATCCGAGTTGCCTGGCACGCTAGCAATGTGCAGTACGATGGGTTCCGATCGCCGCAGTCAGAAATGTACGAGCTCATCATCGACAAGGCTGGAACTGGTGAGGTCGTGATGTCCAGCTACGAGGATGCGGTGGCTTGGGTTTCTCAATGGTATGGGTTAGCAACTCTAACTGAAGACGAGAACGAAGCTGCTGTGCAAGAGCTGGAGCGAAGATTGGATCACGAAATTGAGCGGCGAAAGATTCAGAAGCTGGAAGAGAAAGAACAACGTCGACAGCAGAAGCAAGCAGAACAGCTCTCAGCAATCGAAGAAATATCGGACGAGGAAAGCAGGCTTGTGGCAAAGCGTACGTTCGAAAGGAGGATTGTGGAGAACGCCGCTAAGAGGAAGCGTCACCATGGAATTGTTAGTCCAAAGAAGTGCCGTCGCTTGCCTATTGAGGACCTCGAAGCAGAGATTGCAGCAACCACGGACAAGGACATTCTGCGGGCGTTGAGAAGTAAGTTGGCTAGTAGACAACTAAGGGCTCGTGGTCGTCCTCTTACCGAAAGCGAGCTTTCTGAGCGTATAGAAACTCGTCGACAGCAGAAAGTGGAGGAGCAGATAGCTCATATTGCTGCCATTACGGATGAGGAGGTGCGGCAGAAGGAGATGAGGCGATTGGAAGTAAGATTGAAAGGAAACGCCAGGAGAAGATCTCTATATAGTAGGCGAAGGCTCAGTGGCGGAGGCGGTGGAGACGGTGGCCCAGGAGCTACAGCCCGAGATGAAGATGCGGACCAAGAGAAGCGAAGGACGACAGCTCAGTGATCGGTTCTGTTTCGGATGATACTGACTCGGATGCGTGATGGCGAAAAAGACAACCATGAGCCTAACCTTTGTGAGCCCCTGATCAAACTGAGGACGTCCACGTCCAGTTCGTCGTACCAGCAGCGCCAACAAAACGGGGAGATACCAATTCTTCATCGTCTCCACTGCCAGTGAACTCAAGGCTGAGTTCCATTTTTCCGAAGTTAATCATTACGTAATTTTCCTGGAGTTGAGGTTGCTCTTCTCACTTTCCATTCGACCAAGATGAACGCTCGCCTCGATGCCACCCAGCGCGTGTTGCTTCAGCAGCAACAACACCTGCGCCCCCAATGGAGTGAACAAATGCTGCACGGATGGGCGGCCGGCGCCTTCGAAGTCGACGACCTCACCATTGAGGAGGTGCGCGAAGTGCTGCAGGCTCCACCCGCAGCACAAATACAGCAGCAAGTAAGCGGTGACTTCAAAGACGAACTCGCGGCCAAGAAAGCAGAGATGGACGCGCTCGAAGATACGATTGCGGATTCGTTTGGCAACCACATGGACGCCACGTTGAAGGAGTTCCGCTTTGACCTGGAGTGTTTGGTGGAGACGACAAAGCAGAACGTGGACGAGGAGCTGGTCAAGCTGGAGAAGTCAGACCAGGACACACTTCGCCAACTTCGCGAACTACAAGCAAGCGTAGCGAATCTTCAGGAGAAGGTCGGCCGTTGCGAGACCTGCGCAAAACTGGAGGAAGCGCATAACGGGCTGAGTGCCCGTGTCGTGGTGTTGGAGAGTGACGTGACGAACATGAGTGTCCAAGTCTCAACGTTGGAAGAAGACATGACGCGCATGATCGAGTTCAGCGACCAAACAGGGAACTATCTCAACACCACCGTCATACCGACGCTGGAGGAAGTCAGCACGCGGTCGGCCCAGGTCCTCCAGATTGCAGCGACTGCGGAAACCGTCGGCTGGAGCCCGTCTCCCATCTCCACAAGAAGTGGCCGAACTGTGAACGCCTACGCGGGAAAGAGGTCGGTGTCGATGAGGGAGCCGCAACCAGACGAGGAGCCGGCCAAGAAAAAAACTTTCTCTCCAGCGACGAAGCCGACGAAGACCACGAGCCCGAGAGCGACACAAGAGGAAGGTAAGAGTGAAGACAACGACGACTAACGAGCAGCACAGATTTGAGGATGAGTTTGAAGAAGTCATCTATTTGGTTAATGAAAAACACTTGCGTTCTGAAACTGTGCCCGTAAGTGCTGGTCGAGATCCAATCGAGCTCCTTGTGTAAGAGTTCCCAGTTTACAGGAGCCGAGTCCTTCAGCTTTAGAATGTGGAGACAAACGTTCGAGGGTAGAACTGGGAGCTGTTCATGATCAAGCAAAGTTGTCGAGTATCTAAGAGAAAGTTCACGAGTATCTACAGTTAAGTTCACGCGTATCTACGGCAAAGTTCACGAGTATCTAGAGTAAAGTTCACGCGTATCTACGGCAAAGTTCAAGAGTACAAGTGCTTGCAGTGCTTTGGGTGGAGCCAGAGGGCGCTGGCGAGACCACGGAGCTGAAGAGAGACGAGGAGGCACCAGGTCTTCATGGACAACGGGAGCGCTTTCGACCGAGTGCTCATCGCGGCGGTGGACGACTGGGAGGCGGCCTGCGACGACAAGGCCCGAGCCAGCCACGGAGCCGGTCTCGCGAGTTGATCGTCGGCAGCAACTGAGACGATCGCTGGGCGACTGCAGTAAATTGCAAACATGAATTGGATTTTGTGCAATTGGTCCGTCCTCATGCCGTGCAAGTGTAGGTTTGTCGCGGATTGCTTGACAATAGAGGAGGACAATCGACGCTGATGATGCGGTCTCAGAATGAACGTCGATCTCCCCATCGCACACGTCGATCGAAGTCGTTTATAAACGGATTTGCACTCGAAGCAGCAAGTGGAGATGCCGTCTGATAGTGACTACGAGGAGCCGGAGTCGCCCCGCCGTCCGGGCCCGCCCGCCTTCCTGCGCTCGCCGTGGGTGCGACTGACGCTGCTGGTGCTCACGCCCTTGTTCGTGCTGCTGCTGACGCTCTGGGGCGTCGTGGGCCGCGTGCTGACGCTGCCGCCAAAGCCCGTGGCCGTCGTTTCGCTGCTCGTCACGTGGGTGCTGTACCTGTGCATCCCGCACATCCCCGTGCGACTGCTTGACTGGCCGCTGGCCATGACGCTGGGTCTCGCCGTGCTCTCGCAGCTGCCGCGACACGACAGCCGCATCGCCCACGGCGTCGTGACGGCGGCGCTCGTGGTCTACGCCGTCGTCCGCGTGAGCCTTACGAGCCTCCAAAGCGGCAGCACCGAGAAAGCCATCGTGGACGCGCTGGCCGTGCTCTGCTGCTTTTTCCCCGTGTGGCTGTCCGTCTGCAACATGCACCTGTGGCTTCCGTCGGACCTCCAGGCGCTCGAGGAGGTGGAGAAGAAGATCTACGAGCAGTACGTTGTCACGGGCTTCACGCTGAAGAAAGTCGCGGGGCTCGGCACCGTCCACGTGCCGTACTGCGGCGACAGCAAGCAGCTTCCACCGCGTAACCTTGTACTCGTGCACGGATACCTCGCATCCAATGGCTTCTGGGCAGCGGTGAGGAACAGATTTCAATTCCAAGGTGGCAGAAGTGTACTGATGACTGTGCTGTTGTTTGTTGTCTATTCAGAACCTTCAAACACTTGCCAAGTCTTTCAACGTGGTACGTTCACTGCGGTTGGTGCTGCAGTCTGCGGAGTGGCGAGGTTAACGAGTATTTGTGTGGTTATGTGCAGTATGCGGTCGAGTGGAAAGGAATCGGTCGGTCTGACCGTCCGAAATGGCATCCGAAGACGGATGAAGAAATGGACGACTTCTTCGTAGAGTCAATCGAGGACTGGAGGCGTGAGCTCAACCTCGATCGTTTCATCCTTTGCGGCCACTCCATGGGGGTACGTTGGTTCAGTAAAACGGATTCGTGTGGAAGCTGTCATGCTGATATGGTTACTTGTTTTCTACTAGGCCATGTACTGTTCCTACTTCGCTGAGAAGTACCCGCAACTCATCGAGCACCTTATCCTGATCTCACCCGCTGGAGTCAACAGCAGCGCCCTAAAAGACGACGAGCTTCCGGCGTTTTTGAAGTTCACGGCGCTGTTCTACATCACTCCAATGGTACGCTGCATTTCCCTTTTTACCGTCCTGTGTTCCTCATAGTCTAACGAGGTGCGTGGTGTGTGTGTACTTGCCATTAGAGCGCAATCCGATTTGCTGGACCACTGGGCCCAAGTCTTGTGCGCTGGTCGTGGAGGCAACGCGTCAAGTGGACGCCGGAGACAAATATTGTTCGATCCGGGGAGCTCGAGTTCGACCTTATCACGGACTATTGCTACCACAATTGGGCCCTGCAGGCCTCCGGAGATATTGCCTTCTACACGCACTTACACCCGGTAAGACTGCGATATACCTCGGCAATCTGTCATTCGTGTTGATCTAACGACAATGTTTGTGGGGATTCAGGGGGCGAGTGCAAGACGCCGTGCGCTGGACGGGATTCTTACGCCGGAGAAGCTGCAATTGCCGCTTACCGTCATGTACGGCGGGGGCATGGACTGGATGAACTCGGAATACGGTCAGGCGGTCGTTCGACGGCTGGAGAAGACGCAATATGCCGTCTTCCGTCTGGTGCCCCTGGCGGGCCATCAAGTATTCATGGACAACCCGAGCGACTTCAATCAGATGCTGGTCCAGGCGGTGCGAGACCAGGAGCATGCGGCGGCGGCAGCTTTTCAGCAGGCTTGACCATGATTTGCTGGTATGGCCAACTAATAATACGCTACAACCACGAGCAAGTGTGGCAGATATGTTGATCAGGTGTTGGTAGTTTCCCTCTCTTTCGCTTTGATTCCACTGCAGATCTTTTCACACTACTCAGCAAAGATGCGGATCTCCGTGTGGCTGTCAGATGGACGGGAGAGCGGAGCAATTTGAGGCGAGCCATGCTCCATGAGTGCGCCCCATACCATGCGTTTGATCGGATCGGAACGCTGTGCACTCTCTCACTTCGCATTGCGCAGTGCAATACTCCCGGCCCCCCCCCCCCCCCCCCCCCCCCCCCCCCCCCCCCGCCGCCGCCCCCCCCCCCCCCCCCGCCCCCCCCCCCCCCCCCCCCCCCCCGCCGCCCCCGCCCCGCCCCCCCCCCCCCCCCCCCCCCCCCCCCCCCCCCCCCCCCCCCCCCCCCCCCCC
>JAABLK010000265.1:0-38026 GCA_012295415.1 Phytophthora chlamydospora
AAGAGGAGCAAAGTCCTCCTTCAGAGGAGTTGAACTCCCACGGTGAGGCAAACGAGGCTGGAGTGACGATTCCTTCAGCACTTCAACCTTTTCCAGATCGGGCTCACCTTCAGCTTCGCATTGACGCATCGGGGGCCCGATCTGGACGTTAGAGGCGACGGACTCGCGTGCGATTGAGGAGCCTTGCACCCTGCAAGTGGGAACCATCTCGGTGTTCAGGATCGTCCACCCGAGTCTGGACTGTACGCACAGCACGAATCGCCCATGGCGCTGTCCTTACCATTCATCGATGTCGTGTCTGCAGCATGGGGGCAGCGATCACCGGGACGAGCGAGCTCGTCTCCAACCTGCAGAATCAGACAGGACACACATGCAATGCCAGCATGCTACCCAACCGGCAAAGAGACCAAACGAAAGAAGACAAGAACGCGGCATATGATGGCAGGCAATAAATTAGCAACTGATTATTCCACAGCTTCCTCGGCTCTCCTCTCAATACTGTATGCTTTTCTTTGACCTGTCTTCCCTCGGGTGGGGGCCAAGCTCGACCCCACCGAGCGCCGGCAGCTCGCGTCCACTCCAGATGTGTGTCTGGGAAATCTTCTGCCTCAACGAAGACGTGGACGCGGGCGCGGCGACGACAAGACTGTTGCTATGCTGTGCCATCCTAGCCCGACGCGGCCTGCTTGCGCTTGTAGTCCGAGATGGCGGCCTTGATGGCATCCTCCGCCAGCATGCTGCAGTGCAGCTTGACAGGCGGCAGCTTCAGGTGGGACGCGATGTCCGTGTTCTTGATCTTGAGGCAGTCCTCCACGCTCTTGCCCTTGAGCCACTCGGTGGCGACCGACGACGACGCGATGGCCGAGCCGCAGCCGAACGTCTTGAACTTCGAGTCCACGATGGTGCCGTGCTCATCCACCTGGATCTGCAGCTTCATCACGTCGCCACAGGCAGGCGCGCCCACGAGGCCCGTGCCCACGTCCTTGGCGTTCTTGTCCATGGCGCCCACGTTGCGCGGGTTCTCGTAGTGGTCGATCACGTTCTCGTGGTACATGCGGGCCTGGCCAATGGCGGCGGGAGCGGCGCGGGAAGCACGCGTGGCGGCCGAGAAGGCGCCAAGCGAGCGCTTGAGAGCGGAGCGGGCGATCATATTGGAGTGGCTGGGGGGTTGCTCGGACTGCTTCGCTCGGATTCCTTTTGGGAAGTGAGTGACCCGTTGGGCCTTTGAGGGCTGTCCGCTCTCGTGTGTGCCACACAGGTCTGGAGGGGCGTGCGCGTGCCTCCGGCCAATCAGATCGCGCACACTGCCACACCTCATCCCATGGATTATGGCAGGTCGGACAGGGATTGGATGAAATGCCGTTTGGCCAATCGGTGACGCATCCCCTTCCGTTTAACAAAGCGAGAATGACTGTCGCTCAACACCACCGGAAGCGTGCGGCTCCCGGGCGTTCACGCCCCTGCTGCGGCAGTGCGCTTTAGCGTTCCAGCCTTACGTTGTCGTGCTCCACTGCAGCGCGGCGAGCTGCCGGCGAGACTTGCAGAGATGGTGGCTCAACCAGTCCAGCGCGCGGATGGGCTCACGTCACGAGAGCAGGAGCGGAGCCCTGGCCTCAAGGCCAGCAGACTGGTTTAAACCATTGCACGTGCGTTGCATGTCGAGCCGCACCGAGACGAGAGTGTTGATGCTTTGGGGAGTCATCATCAGCACGTCAGCGTCTGTGTGTGTGGGGGGGGGGGTGGTCTTCAACTGGTAGACTGCTGCAAGTGTTTCAAGCTTTTGGGATCTTGGATCTGCTCTAGGAGCGCGTGACTTGCTGCTTGAGACGAGCCCTTCCTGATCCCGAGGCGCTGCGAGTTCACTTGACGCGGGGTTCAGCGACAACGGTTCGATACGTTCAGCGGCAGACTAGCAGTGACTCACTGCCAGCTTCTGCTACTGCTGCGTGCAGAGATATCGGCCATTGCGAAGGGCTCAGCGGTGCGTTTCGAGCGATGGCGGGGGACAGCTTCATGCCACGCTGGTAGTGGGTGGCCACGCGCTCTCGGGAAACGATTAGCTGCAGACACGTGCCGCCCCTGGTGCTGCCCTGCCGGCAGCCCAAGGCACGTGGCAGCGCCCTTTCCTAGCGAGACTGTAGTGATGTGTGACCATGTCTGCCATGCTTCGAGGTGGCAGCAACAGATCGATCGAGCTGCTGCAGTGAAACAAGCTGCTGCCTGCATTGCATTCATTCAAATCTGTAGACCCAACAACAGTCAACAACGGCTCGGTGCCTGGCCTCCCCAGCGGCAAAAACCAGGCACCAGTGTGTACGCAATGCCTACACCCTAGGCATCCGGCCAGACCCCGACGTCTTCGTCGCCAGTGCTGCGACACAAACGACTTCGACCTCCTGCTTCAGGATTGCCTCGAGCGGCTCACTGGCGTTTTCGAGCCTTGAATCACAGGATGTGGTGGATTCGCAGGAAGAGTCTCAATGCAGACGTGATTCCGGCTTCTTGCGGACCATCGCAACACGACCCTTGCCTGCCGTCGACCTCAGTGACTGTATGACTCGTGGGAGGAGGATTGCTGGCCTTGTTGCTGTAGACGAACCTCGGTCGCGCCCGAGCTTTGATCTTGCAGCTTGGACACACACAGAGCCCCGAAACAAGCCGAGCTGAGGTGATACACAAAGCAAAACGCTGTCGTCCTCGCGATTCCAAACCACGTTGCACGACACAACACGCACTCAAGACTGGACAAATTGGACACTAAAACGTGCAAGCGCCCCGGCTCGGAATCTCATCGACTCGGTCTGTCGTCCGCGCCGCCCGCAACAATTTGTAGTCCCTGGATGTCAGATCGTCACGCGATCTCACGTTGGGCCGTGCAGCCGCACCAAGTAGCTTGAAGGTGCTGGTTGGTGGTTGTGGAGCTCGTCGACCTCCGGACCCGAGGCCCATGACCTCGCCTCGGACGTTTCTCGATAAACGCCCTCAGGTGGCACGTCAGCTATAGGAAGCAGACAGCCCTGGCAGCCCGTGAAAAATTTGCGCATGCCCTCGGCTCACCGGTATCGAGCTCTCTCTCGCTCTCTTCAAGCAGCGCCCAGCCGTGCACCACGCCCGGCTCGTAAATTACGAGCCACGAGCAGCTCTGGGGGATTTTCGCGATGTAGCGACACCTACTTCGATCTTAATCGACGCCGAGTCGCACTTGGCACTTCCAGCACTTGGCACTTCNTATAGGAAGCAGACAGCCCTAGCAGCCCGTGAAAAATTTGCGCATGCCTTGGGCTCACCGATATCGAGCTCTCTCTTCAAGCAGCGCCCAGCCGTGCACCACGCCCGGCTCGTAAATTACGAGCCACGAGCAGCTCTGGGGGATTTTCGCGATGTAGCGACACCTACTTCGATCTTAATCGACGCCGAGTCGCACTTGGCACTTCCAGCACTTGGCACTTCGAGCTCCTCTTGACTAAGCAGAGGCTGCCGCGCCATCGGCACCAGTGTATCCAAGCAGCGCTATCGACGCATTCGCTCGCTCCGGCCGGTGCTCCCCGCATATCGCCGTGCGTTGTGTCCGCCACTCCACATTCCGGACTTTTGGGCAACAACTGAGTTGAGTTGAGGCGTCGGGCCAAGTATCTAGTGTACACTGTAGTTCATAGGTTCACACCCCTGCATCCATCTCCAGCCCCGCATCCCCCGCAGCCACAACTCAAGTGTCCCAAGATGAGCAGTGACTCCCTGGGCGGCGCGCTGATCGCCGCGGGCGCGTGCGTGCTGCTGGTCTTCTGCATCATCGTCATGTGCGCCAGCTACTGCCACCGTCTGGACGACGACGTGGCCATCGACTCGGTGGATCTGCGCAGTCTGCAGCTGCGCGAGGACCTGGTGGACACGGTGCTGGACGCGGGCCGCAGCGAGTGGCAATGTCTGGTCTGTGCGCACATGAACCACCCGAACCACGAGCTGTGTCTGCTGTGCGGCACGTCGGCCGAGTTCTCCACGATGCAGGAGACCGTGGAGGACCCCACAACTCACGTGCGCACTCGACGCGTGGCCAGAACGACTTTCTTAGGGCCGGACAATGGCACGTTGCTCAGCTCCACGCTGCTGGAGGACCTCGAGGACTCCGGACTGGGCGATACAGGCAGCTCGGCTCGCTCCGTGGCCATGCTGCACAAGGCCAAGACGCTGCCGATGCTACGCAGTGGCTCGTCCTTCGGAGACAATCTGCAGGAGCTGGAGGCCACCACGAGCATGAGACAGCGCGCGCTGCGGTACAGACGCCTCAATGAGATGCAGCTGACGCAGAAGCAGAGAGGAGCGAGCAGGAGGAGACTGTGGCAGCGTGTACCGCTCCCGAATGGGGGCTTTGTGTGGGTCAGAACCATGGAGCCGGCCGCTCCAGGCTCCGTCTTCGCGCGCGCGGACTCGCTCGTCAACAAGCTCAAGAACAACTCGTTCCTGACCAAGAACCCGCAGGCCAAACACTTGCACGGAGATCTGGCCGAGCAGCTGCACCGGAAGAACGCGGCGTCCATGGGATTCTTCACGGAACTCAATGCATCAGGCACCGCTGTAGCGTGGCGTAAGACGGACTCGGTCGCGCTGGATGTGGATCCCAAAGGAGGGGAGGGGGATCCTCTGGTGGACTTTGAAGGCGTGCTGGCCATGACTTGGCGAGAGAAGAAGCGGTGGTTCCTCAAGCAAGTCACGAACCTCGCCGTGCCGTACACCGAGTCCATGTTCAAGATCGACGTGCGTCGAGATTCCATCTTGGACGACTCAGTGCCGCAACTGGCCGGGGACGGACTGGACACGTCCAGGATGCAGGAGCACCTGAACATCGGCTTTATCGGCGAGCCTGCTCTGGACGCGGGCGGCGTGCTACGTGAATGGTTCGGACTGGTGTGCAAGGAGCTTTTCAGCGCTGAACGCGGCCTGTTCGTGACGACGCACGCGGAAGACTCGAGCTACTGGATCAACTCAGAGTCGGCCAAATGCGTGCCCGGCGGCCAAGATCATCTGCAGTATTTCACGTTTGCTGGCAGACTATTGGGCAAGGCCATTCTGGACGGCCTCGTGCTTGAAGTGGGCCTGTCGCTGCCGTTGCTCAAGCACCTTTTGGGCGTCCCCATCACGTTTTCGGATCTGGAATTCCTGGACGAGGAACTGTTCAAGCACTTGAGCTGGGTGCGGGACAATGACCACGTGGACGCGTTGTGTGTGACTTTCAGCATCCAGACGCCGTCGGGCGAGACGGTGGAGCTCAAACCTGACGGAAGCAACGTCGATGTGACAGACGAGAACAAAATTGAGTATTTATCGCTCGTGCTGCGCTACCGCATGCTGGACAGCGTATCGGCGCAGCTCACGGCGCTGCTCAAGGGATTGTACGAGGTCATTCCCAAGTCGCTGCTCACGATCTTCGACTACCAAGAGCTGGACTTCTACCTCAGTGGCCTGCCCACTCTGAACGTGACGGACTGGCAAAACAATTCGCGTGTTCGCCATTCTGCCCAGGATGACGACTCGGAAGGAATCGAGCAAGAACTCGAGGTGATCCAGTGGTTCTGGGACGTGGTTGGCTCCTTCACGGACGACCAGCGGGCTCGGCTACTGCAGTTTGCAACGGGCTGTTCGCGTGTACCGGTAGAGGGTTTCAGGGCCCTCACGAGTGCCAGCGGCATTGTCCATCCATTCACGCTGCAGCTGGTGCCTACTGGCACGCCTCCGCTCGGGATGTGTCCGCGTGCGCACACTTGCTTTAACCGCGTCGACTTGCCCGTGTACGAGACCAAGGAGGACCTCAGCTCGTATCTATCCCTGGTAAGTGCGCTTGTTGTGTGTGTTTGAGGAGGTTGTTCGGGGATTCTAAACGTATTTTGTTTTATTCTGTGATCAGGTTATTCAAATGGAGATCACCGGCTTTGGCTTCGAGTAGTTGCAGCTACATCAGACCGAACAAAGGAGGACGACAGAAGGTGGGGGAAGTATGTAAATCATGAAATCTGGATCTAAATTGTGTGTTTTGACAGCGTTTTGAAGTCTGGCGAGTTCCTGCGATGGTTTCGGAGGCTGCTATTATTGTAAGCTGCATGGCAGGTCGGTTGGCCTGGGGGAGGCTGGCTGTGAGAACAGTGGTCAGTACAGCTTGTGGAGCTCGTCGCTTGCCCCTCGTGAGCCTGTGCACAACAGTGTGGAGGATATGACGAAGCGAAGCAAGAAACGAAGTGGAAAAAAGAGCAGTGAAGCGCCCCAGAGTGAAGGCGGTGGCACCAGCGAAGCCCCCGAGACAATTGCAGAGCGTCCTAACCAATCTGTGGGAGTTTCTCGCCAAGGTTCAGCGGGCCCAACAGTTGATCTATCGTTCTTCCGCTCAAGTGCCCAGCTTTATGGTGAGCTGCACCAACGTTTAAGTCGCACGAGTGCTGAAGATTTCACAGAAGCTGGCATCTCTCAAATCGGCCGCCAGGTGCTCCAAGCTCTCGATGAGCTCGCAGAAGCTGTGGATCCGCGTTCCGATTCCAGAAACTCGTGTCCATTTGTGATGTTGCTGTCGATGCTCTTGCCAACACTTCGGAAGTTCCTAGCGTGGACGCAGACAAGTCGATCCGTCTGGGGTAGCAACTTCGTTGCTCTCCGTCACCAAAGCACAAGCTCAGATGGTGCACTTTACAGAGGCGAGGCGGACACGGTGATGTGGGCGATGGTAGCCCAGCACAACGTCCTTTCTCGATTTTCTCTGCAAACGGCACACATTCTGCGGCTTATTGAAAGCAACGAGAGCGTCGACTATGAAGGAGCCCACCCAAGACGGACCACATACCACTCAAAGGCACCCAAACCAGCGTCGCAGGCATCCTCGGCGTCTTCGTCTTGCTCGTCGGTAGCTTCGACGCCCCGGGATCCGATGGAAGTTGGTGCTTCACGTACACCACGAGCAAGTCGAGACCAGCAGCAGCATCCAGTTGCCCAGATTCATCACATTTCCATGGAGCTAGCGAACATCGACGCGGAATGCAAGGTGCACCTTGCAGACTTGACCGAGAACCTCGTCGAGGTTGTTGACATGGTAAGGGTCCAGCTTCAAGCGGCTTGTCCAGGTCTTGACTCTTGCTAACTCGTCTGCTGTACAGATTGCCAAGCACATGTGCACGCCCACTGCCAGCAAGGACGCGGGTCGATCTCGGATTTCTGCAGTACGTGATCCAAGCTGATTGTACCAGTATTGATCTCCTCAATCTCACTGCTCTCCGATACTCCATTTGTAGCGGGATTTTGTGGAGCGCCTCGTACAGCAATTGTTAGAGCCCATGGGGCAGCGCATGCTAGCAGAACCTTCAGTATCTCACATCGATTTGCTCCCAAGACTTCTGGAGCAGTGCATCACCGTCACGATTGAGTACGTTTTGTGCCGTGTATTTCACTTGGTGGGTTAATTCCTCACGTCGTTTCCTTGATATTTCCATTGTAGCAACTTTGCTCGAAGCACTGGGAAGCGGAATGAGCTTCTGGCGGGTCCTTTTGAAGCAGCCGTCATGCATCTTCGCACCTGGATATTCAAGCTGGAAATTGAGTACAACACACTGATGAGATCTCTGAGTAACAGCAGCAACAACACGGATTCCAGCACGGACACGGACACTAGCGATTCGTTTGCGTTGAGCCACGCATACGTCCCGAACACTCGAATGGATCTCATGACGTTGGGCGGCTTTAAGCGCCTGGAAACCACGCTGAGCTCGTGGTTAAATGCGTCGTCAGCTACTGGAACTTTACCAGATCCAGGCAGCGGAACATCGTCGCGCTCATGGGGAGTGTCAAGTCTTGCTGGTGGAATTCGTAGCACGCTAGTGCGAACTTTCTCCGGTAGAGCGACGTTTGGCAGTCCGCCAGTGTAGACAAGACGGTAAACAACATGTTTGTCTTCACTTTCGATCTACGGAACTACCACGGCATCAATCCTCCAAAGCATTAGAGTTGACAGCCTTTCGTACTTGAACCGCTTCGGAATGGCGCTTGTATCCAGCTCGTATACTGCGAACTGCAGTAAATCTTCACCATCGCTTTTGGTAGCGCTGCACATTCGACATCGTACTTGGTTCTCGGAGACGTACGTGTGCCAAGTGCTCGCGTCATGAGAGCAAATATGATCTTGGAAAGTATCAAAACCCAGCGAGACCACCCGCATCGCTATGGCTGAAAAGACTGAGCGTTGCTCACACGAGACGTAAGCTCTTGCGCGATTGTACTGCAGCATCAATCGCTTGAGAGCACTCAAAAACAGGAGTGTAGTGGCATCATCGTAGAAGACATCACTGCGAACAACAATGTGAACACCTTATCTCCACACACACTCCGTAAAATAAACACCATCGAACTCTACATACCTGGCGATAATGATCGTCAAATCTTCCAGTTCGGTTTGATCGGCCGTGGTCCAGTCAAATGGAGTTGAAGAAATACTACCGGAAGTAGGCATCACATTGCTGTCGCTCCAATTCAGCAAGCGAAGTTGCAGAGTTCCCTGCATGCACGTCCATCATCAGTAAAGCTTTCTCATCACGAAAACGAGATTTAGGCTCCACATACGTGGTTGTTGTGCTCCGCATTATTCTTAGCCAGATGGAGCGCGTTTTCGTCCGAATCGGTCGCGTAGACGCAACGACTGAATTGGGAAGCCACGATCGATAGAAATCCTACAACATCGTTATAATGTTACGACAAGACTGAGTGCTCAAAGCGTGCTTTCAAGTTCTTCTAAATGAAGCCCTACCGATTCCGCAGCCAAGTTCAAGAACAGTCTTGGCAGCAAAAGTATCCTGCAAAATTATTAACGTGCACAGGTATTAGTAAAGAAACGCTAATTCACGAGCCATTTTGGCAATACCGGTGTGCTGTAGATATATTCTGCCAAGACGAATGCTGCTCGCCAAAGCTGAGTGCCTGCAGTATCCCATGTGGAGCAACTTCGCGCCTCCAACACGAAATTGGTTTCCCCATTGTCATCTTCAGGCTGATGAGAGTCGTCCCAGCTAGTTCGACTTGCGGCTTCTTCCGCGATACTCTCATGCGCAGCTGATTTCCTTCGCTTTTTGCATTGTCTTCGAGGCATGACGAGATCCCCATCGTCGTCCTCCACGAACGTCGGAAGAAGCTCTACTATGAAAAACTGGGTTGTGTCCGTGCCTGCCCCTGCCGTTCGTTCTACTCGCTCCAGCTCCAGTTCTACCTCAGAAGTCACACTATGAGCAACATGCTCAGCAATAGCTCTGACATCATGCTTGTGAGCTTGGCAAAACAAGTTCAACACATAGCGTTAAGTGCGACAATATATCACACGTAAACAAAAACGTATTCAGGTACCAATTACGTCGTCGCGAGGTTGCGGATGCTGCAGACTCGTTCGCCACTTCGTGACCTTGTCAGCGGAGAACCTGAATCCACGCTGTGAGCATTTGACAGTGGCCACATCACACGCCGTCTTCAAAACGACGTGTAGCGGCACCTCGCCACGGGATAATCCAGCAAGCGTGGCTCCGATAAAAGAATCTCCTGCTCCGTTGGACTCCACCACACGTTCAAGCTGTGCAGCGGGGATATGATGCTCCGTTGGTCCAGCCATCTCGAGATAGTACACACCTTCCGATCCCCACGGACAGATGAAGGCCTCCACCCACTGCTTCCAATCCTCACCCCATTGTTGCTCTCGAATCCCGTTGAAAAATGCGTTCGCGTTTGGCACGCCCACATTGCCACGAAGGTAATCCTTGGACACGAAGACGTAATCTGCTAACGACGCCAGCCTACACATTTAAAAATCCGTTGGTCAATTCAATACAGCCATATCACAAATTTGACACCAGCCCTAACGCTCGTACGTCTTTGCCAGACTCCAAGGATATCTCGGGAACTCCAGCTCGACAGAAATCTTGGCGTGGGGCGCGTTCTCGCGGACGTGCAGCATCATCCGCCTCACGGTTTCCATGTTGCGGCCTTCGAAGTGAAACCACACGGGCCCATTCACGTCACACCGAATCTCCTTCAGATACTTCCCCATTTGCTCCGCAAAAGATTCACACGAAAACTCTGCGATGGTGCGGGAGTGCACAATAGTTCGAGACCCCGTCGCCCGACTCGAAAGAATGTACTTCAAAACATCGTCAGACAATTAAATAATTATCCGCACCATGAAACGTAACCCACCGACACCGGCATGCTGCCTTCTTTCTCGATGACGGCCAGCGAACAGTCCACGCCAAATTCCGCCAGATCCGCGCGGATGAACGCTGCGTCACTGTCTGTTTCAGGGTCAGTTGACGTGCTCAGCCAACGACAGCGACCGCCCAATTGAGAGCAAACAACCTGCACACCCAAGTGGTAAATTGAATTGTACCAATATGTACGAGAGGAAGAGACCCTACCAGTGCGTTGGCAGCATTTCCACCTCGGCACTTGTAGCTGGCCAATGCTCGTGCCTTGGCGTCCTCTGATGATCACGAAAAGCAGGCTTAGTACTGGGTTGCTGTCTACTGAAAGCGGTGGGAGACCGTACGCACCGATCGGGTACGTGGCTACCTCGTGGACGACGTCGATCGCCGCGGTGCCCACAGCGACGATCTCCATTTTCGGCTATCTTGCTGTCAATATCTTTAGGTTCCGATTTCTTCCGATCCAATACAAATCCAAGTCATAAGCAGTTCGGAATCGACTTTCATTAAGGCCAGCCAATGAAGGGCGTCCTCTCCCCAATACAAAACACAAGTGAAAGTGATGTGCCAGCCCCACGGCGAGGTGAAACCTTGTATAACGGGTGATACTTGAAGGCACTACAAGAACGGCATCCAGCCGATGTACATCTGGGCGAGGTTTTCGTGGGATGTGGCCTCGTGGATGAGCTTGTTGACTTGGCCCTGCACCGAGAGCGGCAGTGTCTCGATCTCCGGCAGGATGCTGCGGTGGGAAGACGACACGTGCGGGCGAATGGCATCGCCCAGGTTGTAGACGCCGCGCAGTCGGTCGTCGATGGATCGTAGCACGAGGCGCGTCTCTGCCTTGGTGCGCTCGCTGGAGATCTCTGCGACGCTCTTACCGGAGCTTCCGCTGCTTTGGGTGGCCTTGCCGCGACGCCCCCACTCCACAAGCGGGTCGTGGATGAAAGATTCGAGCACACTTCGCAGCGTCTCCTTGTTCTCTCGCAGCAAGTGCATCGCCACTTCGCTGACACGGCGGAAAACGCCCTCGTACCCTGTGATCCCGAACGCGTCGATGATGTTAGGCGTTAAACGGAACGGCACGATTTCGGGCTTCGCCAGCTTGAGTCCCTTATCGAAAAGGCAGTCGAAATCCACGTGCACGCACTCGCCATTGGTGCAGTCGATCAAGATGTTCTCGCCGTGGCGATCGCCAAGACCGATGATGTGCCCCACCATAGACCACACGGCCGTCGACCGCGAAAATGCCAAGCGGGCTTCAAACCACGCTGTCGGGTCAGCAAAGTTGTTGTAGAACCACTGGTGAAACCTTGGCGTGAAAACGGGCTGCGAGAGTACCTTGCGTCGGTAGTACCGCGCCATGGCGGGAGGGTCATTCGCATACTTCTTCTGCATGGTCAGATACTTCTCTTTGATATCGTGAGTCAGTCGGACAGGTTGAATGTAGCCTCGCTCCGTTTTGTGGATCTGGCCTATGAGCTGTCGCATGGCCTTCGTATGCCGCACCCACTCCATCAGCCCGCTCTCCTCGTTCAGGCATACAACAGCGTAGGTACGCAATCGGAGCTTACGCTTGCGGCCCTCTCGATCCTTCTGAAGGAGCTTGTTGATCATCGAATTGAACTCCATCATACGTGCATCCTTGCGGAGGTCTCCCGTCTTCTCACGCTTGCACAGGAATGGGTACAATTGTCCATCTGTGCCTAGAAGTTCAATGCGCTTGGGTTTCTCCTTGGTCATCATCACATCAGCTTTGTCGCTGAAAGCCTTGATGTAAACCTGGGCGTTCGAGGCGAAAGCATCATGAAGCTCGTCGCGAGGAGCCAGCCCAGATGCTGGCAGTATCGTGCTCAAAGCTGCCTGGATTGGCACGAGAATCCTCGTCCGAATGCGGCTCAGTCGAATGTGAATCTTGCGCTGGGTCTTAACGGGGTCGTGGCTGGCAAGCTGGATGAGCTCATCGGCCATCCGTATTCCTTCAGAGAAGCTGTCTGAAATCTCTTTCAGACCCTTTGCCATAAATTGTTGTTGTGTGCTTGAAATGATCTCACGTGCGCGATTGCGGCGCTGGGGGTTCAGCGACCGAGAGAGTCCCAGCAGCGGCCACATCGCCTGGGTTGGGTACTCCGTGAGCACTCGAATCATGATTTTCTTGACGCCGTCGACTACACCTGGGTTGGGATGACAAATGCGCGATGTAACTTGTGGAAAGCAGACCAGCCATTCATACGCTGGCAGTGACTCCGCTGCTTCGTTCACGACCTTAGTGATATCGTCAAGAATTTGTTGCTCCAAGGTGATCTGGCTCAGATCGATCTCAATTTGCCGCATAGCCTTGTTCGTCTTATTGCTTGTTCGCCCACCCACGGTAATCGCGTAGAGTACTTCACCATACTCGAACCATAGTGTCAGCAACCGTGGGAGCGACTGGAACAAAAACTTTGTTCCGTGTGCCAGAGCTTGCACGTAGTTTTTCATCAAGTTAATCAAATGCGCATGGAACACCACATCCACCTGGAGCTCAGCAGTGTCATCACTCATCGATCCATTCAGCGCGTCGGGGTGGCTCACACTCAACAAGTACTCGTAGTATCTAGCCAAGAAAAAGTATCCTTTTTCCCAAGTCGGGTCAAAGTGAATAACCGCTTGGTACCGCTCAATCACCTTTTTGCCTTGACGCTGGCCAGATTCTTGCATCCAGTTGGTTGCCAGGAGCAGATTCTTAGCGCAAAAGTGGGGATCATCGACTTCAAAGTCCAGTGTAGAAGCATCGATATCGACCGGCTCGAGAATTTGCAAGGCTTCGTACATTCGATCTTGACTCACGAGCAGTTTGGCCTTCTCGACGAGCGCGTACTGGTTGTCCAGTGCCTCAGCATGCATCACAGCACTCGTAGCTGTACGAATAAATCCCTCCTTCCTGGTTAACTTTGCGTACAACAGCCAGTTCTCGGATACCTCGTTCCGAAGCCCTGCCTCGTGCAAAATTACGCGGCGGAGTGCGAGTATCGGGTCTCTGTACTTGAGCTGTGTTGCCAGCGCATCGTAGCGCATCTTCCAAGGCGTTTGGGTTTTCCAGAGAAGTCTGCGACGAGCAAGATCATCACACGCTCTCGCTTTCTGTAGAAATATGAACCCCTGCTCAGCTTCATGCAGGAAATGGAGATCATGCAGAAGAGGATACGCACGCTGGTACGACTCGGCAGATGCCGCTGCGAGCGGACCCATCACTTCCAGCCGTGCAGCTTTCAAGTGGCGTTGAAATTCTTCTTGCTGTCCATCATGCAAGCTATGCAGCACGCGAACCAGCATCAGTTGCGAAACGTCAAACCCATTTAACCGAGTATTCGTTGTTGCATCGGAAGAGCTACTAGACGGGTGAAGTAGTGGGTACTGTTTCTCAGCACTCAACAAGTCTGTAAGTAGGTCCCATCGTGATAGTCGCCAAGAGCACTCCAGTGCTAAGGGGTACATCGTAGCCATGAATTTGGGTTCTTGTGTTACAATGCCGTTGATATGCTGCAACGCACTTTCGAGACGCCCAAGCTGGATTAGACAGCCAATCATCCCCGAGTACAGCTCAGGTTTTATCGTATCTGGGTCTTTATGTGCATCTGCACCGAGGATCTGTACAGGAGGCTGCATCACTGCAAGTTGACTGTAATGCGGTTGATTTGAAGGCACCGATCCGGTCGATATCGCCGACTGAATTTCTTGGATCGCTTGCTCATAGCAGGCCAGGGCGTCTTCCCATTGAGCAAGTTGCTCGTGGTCAACAATCTGATGCATCAAATCAGTGATATTCAGACCCTCCTCTTGAGCTTCGCCTTGAAGGTCCGCCCCGTCCGCTCCATTTTCAGTGCGTCGATACGCGTCGTACAGCCGGCGCAGCGTTGCTAGACCCGTAAGTGCGTCAGGTTCATCCACGCTCTTATACAGCTGCTGAAGATAAAAAGCATTGTTCGAAATCAAAGCTAGATGAACCGGTCCTGACACGTCAATACTGCTGTCTCTTGGTTCCGTCGGAGTGAACTCTTGCTGCCGCAGATAGACTTCGAAATACTGGATCGCTCGAGCATATGCCTTGATTTGGTATGCCGCATTAGAAAGTGAGCGACTGGGTATATCTTTCAAGAACTCTTCCAGATATTCTTTTTCGTGATCGTCCACCTCTGATGGCGCTGACGGCGCTGACAGTGCATCGCTACGGGCAGACGCAGACGGCTGACGACTGGCGGTGCTACCACTGAGCGCGAGACGCTTTTTCTCGCTGGTCCAAATCCAGTCATTGAGTTCATCGATCGTCGAAAAAATAGTTTGTGAGCATTGGTCATGTCGGCGAAAGTGTTCTCCAACGGGATTATCAGGCGCGTCATTGGCGAGAGAGTCACTTATATTCTCTAACTCAGGTGGTGCCATCAAAGCATCTTCCATCGAAACTCCACAGTCCTGGCCCTCTAATACTGCCATGATTTCTCTCTTGAGCTCTTCGCCAACTTCAGACCTTCCGGATCGAAGCACATTTTGTATCAGGTACGGCAGCAAAAAGCGACTAATTTGAGGACACGTTGCGAGCGCAGTTCGACATGCCAAGAAAATTTTACGCTCCGGCGGCTGGGAAAGGAGAATCAATCGTCGGCACCACATCAGCAGCCATTCTTCGTATACCGTCCCATACCTTTCATAGAACGAAACGTCATCACGCCCCTGGTGCAAAGTCCGATCAGCGCTGGCTGACGATCGACGGTCGGATCCACTACTACTTCCGCGCCGAGACGATCGCCCGCCTAGCAAACCGTAGTTTGTCGACCAATAAGGCTCTACAAACTGGAGGACATCTTTGCGTTCAAATCTTCTCTTCATCCATTCAGGCATGGGGTTGCTCGAATCCTGTCTCGTCTTATACGAAGACCCAAAAGCATTCGTTGAGGCCAAACTTTGACCGCTGTGCTGTGGATCCGCCGTCAGCTCAGCCAGAAATTTCAACAGCTCTTGGATAGCAAAACCTAATGCATCTGTATCTTCAGGCGCTGCGCGCAGTTCCTTCACCAACCAGTTCTCGATCAGCACGCACGTTAAATCCTTTGTCGAATGTTCAACGTGTTGGTAGAACTTTTCTTTCGCGACTGCAGTGCTTCCCGGCGGGCCTCCCGCAGCATAGAACATGTTCAAAGGCACGCGAACAGCATCAATGGCTCCCAAGGCCCCCATACATCGAGCACAGAGAAGTTTGATACTTTCATGACTCTCGCTGCGTGAGAGCTTCAAAACAGACTGCACCACGTTAGCAATCGCTGTGTCAATATAAATGTCGCCTTCATTCTGCATCAGCGCCTCAAACTCAGCACCACGGACTACCAGGCAGCGCAATAGCTGTGTCAGAGCCATTTCACGTACAGCTACATCGAGATGATTAACGTAAGCTGACAGGTTCATGAGATACTCGCGCAACGGTCGACGTCTTGGATCTCCATCTTCGTCGTATAGAGCAACATAAATCTCGTCAAGTTCTGGAATGGACGGTAACAACGGGATCTTCGGAAATGCCGACTTCAACTCGTCTTTTTTTTCGATAAACAAATATCGCAATATGCCCACCGCTGCGTCCATGCATCTCTTTTGCGCTTCATCTCGATCACCAGACAGAGGGACTTGCCCAAGATCAATATGGCGGAAGTGCTCGAGAGACTCGACATTCCAACACTGACTTCCACTGATGGATACGTCCTCAACCAAAATCGATGAGGCTTCATGCCCAAGGCATGGAAGCAAGCTCACAACAATAGAACTCAGGTTCGACTCAAGAGCTTTCGTTGAGAGCATTCGCAGAAAATTTCCCCACGCTTGAATTGCATTATCTTGCAACTCACGTTCCATCAAGCCGACCTTAAGCGTGGCCATCACTTTTGGAACAAAAGGGTCGACGATTCCATTGCTAGGAGTGCTGGTCGAATCCGCCGATGGATTGCTGTAAAGCTCCAACAGTCGGTCGATGCTTTTAATGGCCCGAATCTTTATAGCAGTCGAACTCTTTCCGCTGATCTGATTACCCAGATCCGTCATGAGAGCTAGAAAAAACTGGCGAGGCATGCAAGCCTCCCCTGGCTGGAGACTTGCTATTTGTTCGATTGTGTCTGCCTCTCGTGAATCTTCGCTCAACGAATACGCCACCTCTCGAATCGCCAGTTTTGCCATTCGAGACTGTGGTCCGCCCAATTCCCAAGCTAACAAATTCAGCAACCGTAGTGAAGAATGGTTGATCACGTCACGGACAGTTAAGTTCTCTGGCAAAAATTTAAACAGAAACTCCCATTCAGCGAGACGGTTCTTGTTGGAGACTGCTTGCACCTGATGAATGATCAAGTCTCTTAGCACGTACTCGATGTGATTCAAGAGGAGATTATCGATAATCATCGGTGGTTCCTCTTCCGTATCATTTTCAGCCATGACGATATCTTCTCCAACGCCGTTGTATTCGTCAACGAACGCATGCAGCATTCGTTCGTTTTGCTGGACAACGTACTTCGGGAGAACGTAACGCGCGCTCGCTCTCAGGAAAACCTTCGTATCGACCTTGCCACCCATGAAAGTTCGGAGAAATGCCGGAAGTGTGCTACTTTCCAGAAGTTCGTCAACAAGTGGGAAGTAAAGCAGCTCAGGAAAATCAACGCACAATTGTCTCCAAGACACTTGATGAAAAGAAGTGATGCGGCAAATTTGATCGTAAGCTATCGCTGCACAGCGCGATCGGTTCGCTAACTGAAATCGATTCCACAGAGAAACTAATCTCAAAAGAATCCACGTGCAGTGTTCCCCGCGGTCATCTTGTTGCGGGTCGCATTCGCAGCCAATAGCGCCTGACGTCAACGCCATTTCTGTTATTACAGACACGTTAGCGCTTTCTTCCGCCGCAGTCATTAGGGCCTCCAACCGCTCCATTAGTCCAGCAAGGCCATCCTTTGCCGGGTCAATCATTGCATCAAGAAGGCGCGGTTGGCGAGCAACCGATTCCAGAACTGCCTGGCGCACGAGGCCCGGGCGATTCTCAAAACACAGCAACAGATGCTCCACGAAGCGTATTGCTGTCGGATCCTTTCCATAGTCGATCTCGCAATGCTCGAACACGCTTGACATAGCGTTAATTCGGACCACATGAGCACCTTCATTCGTGTTGCCTGTCTCGTTGCAAATGATCGGTTCAAATACTGCTAACGGAATTGGCATAACTTGAAAGCTGTTGGCGATCTTCCGGCACCAGCAACTTTTTGGGCGATACTGAGCAGCGCCGGACTTCCTATCGTTATGGTACTTCACTCCATCAACTGACGCTTGGCCATAAGCTGCCGCACAAAGTACTGCTCCGCACGCTTGAATTGCTGCAGATGACATCAGCTCGGAACCAGTTCGTTGGATTTTGCTACTGAGGGCCTCCAGAATGCACGTAGCCATCTTTTTGGGGGATGTGAGTGATTCAGCTACACCAAAAAATGCGAGAAGAGGGGTCAGGGCAAGATACGAGCACACTGCCGCATCAAGTGAAGTATCTTGCACAATAGACCGATACGAAACTTTCCAGGGGATAGCGTTCCGCCACGAATCCTCGTCAACAATATTGAGCATCACACGGCGTGACCACACGAAGTTCACCAAAAGTGGCCCTCTCAGAGCGACAGGTTTACGTAATAGAGCATCGAGCACAACGTCACCTCCATGAAGATACTTGTACGACACTTCATCAAGTGTCTCCGATATTGGCACGTCATGATATTTGGGGTGAAGCTGGTATAGCTCCAAGAATTCCAAGTACTCCCAACACTCTGGTACCACAAATGTCTTGTCCCGTTCAACACCGCGGGCGAAGATATCCTGACCCTCGACACCTTCAATAATCTTTGTCATCAAGTCCCGATACTTTTCGAGTTCGTGGTCGTCAAAATACCTTAGCAAGATTAGCCACAAGTCCAAGTACTCGCGCGTAAGCGTCGTCAGTGACGGCGCGTGGGTGTTCACGATCAAATCAACACGCTGGAGTAGCGCTCGGAAGATCGCGAAGCTTTCTAGTCGCACAAAGGCAACAATATATCGACGAAGCGGCAATATCACGCGCAAACCAGTCGAAATTGCAACGATGCTTTTCTGATCGTTTCCATTTCCGATCGAGATCAAGTTCAGTATCCACCGGCCTAACTTTTCGTGCAGCTCAATGCTATTCTCACGATGAATACCCGCAGATCGGGGTTGCCTATCCAATGGCACGTCATTCCGCTTTCTCTTCTTCGTCGCGTTGGTGCACTGACTTGCATTTGTCATATCTGGTCCGTTGTTCAGTAGCGACTTCGATATGAAACGGACTACTTTTGCCAGCATTTCCTTCGTCGACAATACGTGATGAGCACCATCGATAATACTCGAAATAAGTACTAGGCTCGATGTTTTCACGTCGATATACTCCAAGAGATCCACAAACAATGACGCTGGAGACGAAGTATTGGACTGACGGGTGTACACGTGCAGAATCGAAAGCGCGGCCAGCCAAATTGCCTCCACACCAGGCCTGCTTTCACTGTTAGCACCTCGCAATAGGTGCATATTTGCAGACACCCACGACTCGAACAATGGCCACAGAGCATCAGTGGCAAACTTAGACAGCCGCGGGTATGCATCACCAACTAGTTTAAGAATTGCAGCGCAGCCTTTCAATATCCGAGGGTTTGCTTTGTGAAGAAAGCTAGACTTCAGGAACATCAATGCCAGGCGGATAAAGCGTCTCTCCGTTGTTACGCTCTCTTGCAGCATTGTGTGCAACAGTCGAAGTGTGTTTCGTGTGACTTCTTCAGCATCTTGACTGGACACCGTCTCGTTGACGTTATCTCCACTGGCATTCTCCAAAAGTGCTTCATTCTTCACGATGAAAAGTCCCACCAATTGACACAACCTGTCGAACGATTGGTCTCCTTCCAGCATCGCATAATGCTCGCGAATGATTTGGTCCGCAAGCATGAGCACGGACTGTCGGAGTGCCACAACCATCCCGTACGAGCTCACCTGGATCGAAGGCAGCATCTGCTTCAATTGCTCTTTGCGTTCATATACCAGATTCGCGTTTGAAATCGGCATGCATCCACACAGCGTGACGCTGTTCTTGGCTCCGAGCGGTCCATCCGCGTCTTGGTACACGTGGATGGCCGTATCCAAGTAGCACGCGATGCTGGCCCCGCCGGGCAGCTCGCCGTCTCTAAAGCTCAACGATTCCTCCACCAAGAAGCAGTCCTCCAACAGCTGCACCGTGTCGCGGAAAAAGTGGATGAACCCGTACACGTCGTTCCGCTGCAGGAAAAGCACCATCTGCAGCGTCACGTTGCGCACATCTCGCTGCGCCTGCCGCAGATTCTCGTTCGTGTAGAATGACACCATGTAAAACAGCATTGTGGCCAACGTCGGGTAGGACGGGAAGCCAGAGGCCGCCGGGTTGGCTGCCGCCCCGCGCGCGTTGCTCTCCATGAAGAGCGTCATAGAGTGTGGGCACGCGCCGCCGCCTAGTAATAGTGTCAGAAGCTGGCACATGTCTTGCAGCACAGGCACGGCGGTCTGCGGGGCCAGCGAGGCCACTGGCCGCATGAGCTTGGGCAACAGTTTGCGCAGCTTGGTCAGCATGGTCTTGCAGCGGCGGATGGCGGCGGGGGTGCTTGAGTCGTAGGCGCGGTCGTCATGCTGCCGCTGGTGCGCGCGAACGAGCCGCAGCAGGCTGTTCGTGTCGCTCTTCTCCGCCTCCGCGCTCGCCATGAAGCCAGGAAATGTTGCTGTTTTGGCGCGTGTGCGAAAGACCATCACTCCTACTTCAACGTACTTAAGCGAGATGATAAGTTGGTGTGGCTTACGTAGCGGGCTCCCAAGCCAAACGATTCCCTTTCGGCACTCTTGAGCCGCACGCTTTTGCTTGGTAGACGACGACAGCATGGCGACCAAGGGTGTGTGGCAACTCAAGCAGGTGACGATCCGTTACTGTCAGCACGGCGGCAGCAGTCGCTACGTGCGGCAGCTCCTGAGCGACCAGCGCTTCCTCCAGTTCGTGGAGGAGAACCCGCAGGTGCAGTTTGAGACGGAGCTCAAGGGCGCGCGCCACCCCGTGCTGGTCGGAGACTACGGTGCGTGGCTGCACTACTAGCCGTAGCATGGATTTGTAATGCTGGATACTTAACCGGTTGGTGATGCTTATTTCTTCAGTGACAAACGAGCGCAAGGTCTCGGACATCAAGAACCAGGACATCCCGTTCATCATGAAGCAGGTGCGGCTTGAGCCAACAGACTATTCAGCACAAGCACCATTGCTGCTGCATTTGCTGGCCTACTATCCTGTGTATTTACCTGTAACTCTATTATTGCTGCAGCTGGAGCGCCTTCGCAACTCTAGCGGTCGCAAGATGACGCTCATCAAGAAGCCCGTGTTTTCGAAGCGCCCGACCGTCCAGGGCATCTGGCAGCCGGACCTCGACTTCCCGGAGTTCAAGATCAGCGACCGCACGTAGACGTTGATGCTGCTAATTTTGAGGGAGAACCTTTCAGGTGTCCCCGCTGGCGCCGTCCAGACCTGGGATCGCAAATGTCGTGCTCGTGCAGGGGTGAGCATAAGGTTGCTTCAGCCATCGGAGACAAGACTCTTTCAACAAGTGAAGCATCAAATATATTCCTTCAACAGCCGCCAAGAGGGCGGGAAAGCGCGAAGTTCAAGACCTCGCTTTCTGCTCCCCTCCTTATCTAACTCTTTTTGAGATCCAAACTGGCCGGCGACTCCACGCCCGCCACGGCAGCTAAACGCTTACAGAGCAGCTCGAGCAGCAGCAGCTTAGAAACCGTGCAGCACCACCTGCGCGTCCGTGCAGATTTCCTGGTCCAGCAGGAACTCGCGGATGTTGGTCCGCTGGTCGCCCGACAGCTGGATGATCTCGCCAAGCTCGTCGTCCTTGACGATGGCGCCGTTGCAGCTGAAGTTCTTCTTGAAGGCCTTGAGAATGCGCTTCACGTCCAGGTCATCGGCCAGGCCCTGCACCGTCGTCAGACACTTGCGACCGTTACGCTGCTGCACACGCACGTGGACCTTGCCGCCGCCGATGCTCGAGTCGTCCTTAGCGTCGGCGAAGGCGTCTGCGGAGCATTAAAAAGTGTGGCAAACATATCAGCACATCGAGCTGCATCTACCTCACATCTCTACAGGCGTCTGGGGGGCCCTATTAGCGCCGCTGTGACGCACCGAAGGTCTGGAAGTTCTGGATGTCGGCCATGTTTGCTAACTGTCGCTTTTTGGTATTGAGTGGCGCCCGAGCTGCAGATTCTCCCAGCCACACAACGTGTACACAATTCCACCACACAAATCTGTACACCAATGTACTCATCTTTCCAATTCACGAAGAGGTGCGATCATCAGTGCCTGTTGCAACAACATGGGCAACGCGTTGCTGCTGGCGGCCGTGAAGGATCGGCAGGCTGTGGCGCTGGCCGACGCCATCCTGCCCTTCGACAACCTGCGGCTGCATGAGGTGGAGTTGTTCTGGCGCGCCTTCTACGACTCGGCGACGAGCTTCGCGCTCTCCAAAAACCAGTTGCGCTCCATCTGCTGCCGTGCCGTCGCATCGGGCGTCTGGAGCTTGCATGGTTCCAACGAGCGCATCGCAGAGTATGCAGACGCAGCATTTGAGCTGTTTGCTGACCCTTTGCTGCAAAGAAGGTGGCAACAAGTGCCTCCGGGCGCTCGAGGCGCGCAGATCCAGCAGCTTTCGCGCTCGGGCGACGCGATTGACGCGCTCGAGTTTCTCTCAGCAATTGCGTTCATTGCAGCCATTCCGCTGGACGAAAAGATTGATCTGCTGTTCGACTCGTGGGATATGTCTGAGGATGGAGCGCTGGATCTGGACGAGTTCACCATCTCATTGAAGTCGACGCTGTCGGGGCTGGCGAAGATCCTTCAGCCGACAACGAGCAACAGAGCTATAAACCTGGACGCTGTAGTGGATGAAGAGGAAATCATCATGCTCGCTGAGTCAACATTTCGAGAGATTGCCAATTGTGGGGCTTCGTCTTCAAAGGAGAAAGCGACCGACCAGGAATCTATAACGATCACGTGTGAACAATTTCGGGAATACTGTGTGAAGAACAAGAGAGCGAAGGAGCTGCTTGATCTGTTTGACGTTGCGGATGCAAGTCCAGACAGGCTTGGTCTGGATACGGGGGATGAAGGAGCAGTGTTGCAGGCTGCTGAAGCGGATACTCTGGTCGCGAAGCTTGAAAAACACTCTGAATCGTCGGAGTCTTCGATAGTTGTCGATACACCAACGGACGCGATGCAAGATGATGTCGGCGATATGTTCTTGGCCGTGAAGCCATGGATAGGAGCAATTGTGCCACCGAGTAAGACCCCCTCTCTGTCTAGAGGAGCCCCGTTGGTCTCGATTCAGCTGGACTGGGTATTTGGCTATAGTGCTCAAGACTGCAAAAACAACGTACGCTTCGCCACAACAACCGCCAATGGCAGGGCTGGACGCTTTGAGGAGGTAGTATACCCTGCTGCTGCTGCTTGCGTCGTCCTGAACACGAAGTCCATGAAGCAGCGCCATCTTTTATCGCACACAGACGATGTGCTGAGTCTGTGTCTACACCCTCAACTCTCCTTAGCCGCAAGTGGGGAGATTGGCAAACAACCAAAGATAATTGTGTGGGACTTGGACACAATGGAAGTGCAGTGTACCCTACAAGGGTTTCACAAGCGTGGTGTCCTCCATCTGGCCTTCATGAGCGCTGAAATGCTGGTATCGATTGGCGGAGATGACGACCATAGTATCGCAATCTACGAGTCGAGCAGCAATTGGAAGTCTGCAGTACTGAAAATATCGGTGAAAGGCAACAAAGCGGCCCCATTCCATATAGCTACGAACCCCCGAGCACCTGGTGAGTTTATGACGTGTGGACAAAAGTACGTTGAGTTCTGGTCTCTTGAAGGAAAAGAGTTGGTGTCGAAGAAGGGTTTGTTGGGGAAAAAGGGCTCACTCCAACCATTTCCTGTTGCCCAATACCTGGGAATTGCGGTTGCCGTTGGAGCCAGTGATGGCAGTTTGTATCTCTTTGTGGGGAGGCAGTTGACCAATGTCGTCAAAGCGCACGAAGGAGGCGTCACTGCTTTATTTTACTCATCAGGACTCTTGCTCTCGGGCGGTCGGGATGGTCAAATCGCCCAATGGGATGATAAGCTAAAGCAAGTAGGCACTTCTATCCAGATTCAAGACTCGCTCGAATCATCGCCACTGCCCCAGCGTAAAGCAATTCGAAGCGTTTGCTTCTCTCCTGATAGACGAACCATTCTTGTCGGGACGTTGGCGTCGGAGATTTATGAGCTGGACGCGAAGACAGGCAAGAGCATTCACCCAGAAGCGCTGACAAAGGGGCATTTCCAGGGAGAGCTGTGGGGATTGGATGCTCACCCAGCAAAGCAACAGTGTTGCACCGTCGGAGATGATCAAACGCTTCGCATTTGGGATTTAGCAGCACAACACGAAGTGGGTTTCTTGGAACTTCCCATTCCAGGACGTGCTTGCGCTTACTCTGGAGACGGCAAATTAATCGCAGTCGGGCTTGGTACGGAGGACTCTGGGAAAGCGGGAAGTGGGTCTCAAGCGAAGAAAACTGCAGCTAACACTAAGAAGCAGCAGCCAAATGGAGGCTTTGTAGTGTACAGTGCCGTTGATCTAACCTGTGCGAAGGAGCCCTGCTTTGATGCGAAACGATGGGTGAGTGACGTAAAATTCTCACCTGACAACCGGACACTAGCAGTGGCCAGCCATGACTCCAAAGTCTACTTGTACAACGTATTGAAGGGGTTTTCTCGGACTCACGTATTCAGCAAGCACTCCAGCTACATCACACATTTGGACTATTCTTTGGATGGAAGCTACTTGCAGAGCACTTCAGGTGGGTATGAGCTTCTGTTCACCGAAGTCAAGACTGGAAAGCACGTGACAAACGCATCAACATTTCGGGACGAGTTGTGGCACACAATGACCAGTACCTTAGGATGGTCAGTCCAAGGGATCTGGGAAGCTGAAAGTGATGGCACCGATGTAAACGCCGTTGATCGATCAAACAACGGAAAGTTGCTGGCAACAGGCGACGATTTTGGAAAAGTTAAAGTTTTCCAGTATCCTTGCGCGTTAGAAAAAGCTTCATATCTCGAGTTGCGCGGCCACGCTTCCCACGTCACCAACGTTAGATGGTCTCCGGACGATAACTTTATTACTTCGGTCGGTGGGAATGATAGATGCGTCTTTGTCTGGAAGCACGACAAGCAACTAACGGGGGAAGACAACCTTAAGCGTCGTGTTAGTGAGACTGACAGTGACAGCGATGGAATTGAGTTACTTGACAAAAGAGCTGGTGATCCATTGGAGGTTGCGGCTACAAACGACGACATTGGCGATGAATTCATGGCAGTCCGTCCATGGCTGGGGGCAGTCGTGGCTCCGTCGAAAGCTGCATCGCTTAAAATTAACAACTCGTCCCCTAATACGAGGCTGGAGCTGGAGCGAGTTCACGGATACCAAGCCCAAACGGCGTCGAATAATGCGCGATACAATTCAAGTGGCAAGGTGGTATATCATACTGCAGCGCTAGGCATCATCTTTGACAAAGCTGCTCAGCGTCAGACTTTCTTCAAGAATCACGACGATGACATCGTAGCGCTGTGCGCTCACCCGAACGGGACAACATTTGCGACTGCACAAATGGGCAAGAAACCGAAGATCTACGTCTGGAACTCTGTTAGTGGAGAAACATTGGGACTTTGTCTCGAAGGATTCCATCAGCGTTTCGTAAACGCTGTTTGCTTCTCAAGTGATGGTTCAAAACTCGGAAGCGTGGGCGGCGACGATGACCACTCCATTGCGATTTACACTTGGCAGACCGGACTGCTGTCCTCGCAATCTCGTGGAGAACGCAACAATGTGCGTGCGCTTTGCTATCATGCCGCGTCGAAGGAATGGGTGACTTGTGGCGACAAACACATTCGGTTCTGGACGGAGCAGGGAAAGAACCTTACTTCGAAGAAGGCCATATTCGGCACAAAGGCGTACAAAAACGGAAAAGTTCCCTCTGCATTTGATTGTGTGGTATCATTCGGGCAAATGGTAATTGCGGGTAGCTCGACTGGTCAATTGCTGGTTTTTCAAAGCTCGGTCGACGTAACCAAAGCGATTGCGGCGCACGACAGCGCAGTGCTGTCACTATATGCAACAGAAAGGGAGTTGATTAGTGGCGGAAAAGATTCTAAGATCGTTGTTTGGGATGCCCAGCTAAACAAAGTTGCTGCTTTCGATATGAAAGAGTGCACACTTCAAGGGTCCAAGCTGTTGAACTCAGAGATACGAAGTGTGAGCTCAAGTAGCGTTTCTCCCCGCATGTTCTTGGTTGGTACGGGAGGCAGTGATTTGTTCGAGTTCGATGCCGGCCGCTCCCAGTCAGCACTGTCAACAATCACTCGAGGACATTGTAAAATGGAGATTTGGGGACTTGCCTGCCACCCGACCAAACCCGAATACTGTACTGTTGGCGACGACCAAACTATTCGGGTGTGGTGTCTGCTTAAAAAAAATCAATTGCGCGTCCAAAGACTTGAGTGTGTCTCGCGAGCGTGTGCCCTAACAGACACGGCTGACATCGTTGCTATTGGGTTCGGCGGGCGTAACGCAGTCACTGGGCTCTCAAAGGCCGCTCAAGCGAAAACTGGCGGTATCGTTTTACTCTGCTATAGTGACTTGACGAAAAAAGTGTTCGAAGATCGGCCGTCCAAACAAGCTATCAGCGAGATGAAGTTTTCACCAAATGGGGCCATCCTCGCGGTCGGCTCGCACGATCACAAGATTTTTCTGTACCGTATCGAGCGAAATGCCACTAAAGTGGTGAAGGCAGCAACTTTTGACAAGCACCAGAGCTACATCACGCATCTAGATTTCTCTGCAGACAGTCAAATCCTGCAAAGTAATTGCGGAGCTTACGAGCTTCTCTTCAGTAACGCTACCACGGGTAAGCACATCACTTCTGCGAGCAGTACAAAAGACACCCAATGGCATTCCTGGACGTGCGTGCTTGGCTGGCCCGTGCAAGGTATTTGGCCGCCATGCTCCGATGGAACTGATGTCAATGCCGTCGCTCGCAATTCTCGCGAAGATCTCCTGGTAACCTCGGATGATTTTGGTCTCGTCAAACTTTATCGCTATCCTTGTGTTGCAAAGAACGCAAGCTCACTCGATCACCGAGGTCATTCGTCGCATGTGACCAACGTTCGGTGGTCTCACGACGACAGCTACGTGATTAGTCTCGGAGGAAACGATCGAGCTGTGATGGAGTGGAAAGTTCTTGGAGAAAACGATCGACTTCCACTTGGAACTGAAAAACAGCTGAGTTCAGTAGAAGCTGAGGAAGCCACGGATTCGTCGGTAGAATCGGAAGAAGAATCCTTTGACGATCCTACCGGGGATGAATTCATGGCGGTGAAACCTTGGCTTGGAGCAATCGTTGCACCTACGAACGCGGCCGCCTCCAATTCTCGTGAACCGGATTTGAGAGTTGAGCTTGAATGGGTGTACGGTTATCAATCGGAGCTATCGCAGCAGAACTTGGTGTACAACGCACAAGATGAAATCGTCTATCACACAGCAGCCGTGGGGATTATCTACGACTCGGCTAATCATCTGCAAAAGCACCACATAGGGCACAACGACGATATTATTAGCTTCGCGCTTTGCGACGCCAAGCGGAATATTATCGCAACAGGGGAGCGTGGGAAGAAGCCTTCAGTGAGAGTATGGGACGCCCATACTGGAGAGTTACGCTGCGAAATGAAGGAGTTTCACACCCGAGGTATTCTATCGCTTGCCTTCAGCAGTGATTCTACAAAATTGGTAAGCGTGGGCGACGATGACGACCACTCGCTCGCAGTTTGGAGCGATGCAAGCAATGGATCCTGGACTTTGGCCAAACTTCTAGCAACGGGAAAAGGCGAAAAGGCGATTAACCGCTTTGCTTGCTTTGGATCTAACGCAGATACCATTATCACTGGCGGTGTGAAACACGTGCTTTTCTGGTCCGTCCAAGGGAAAACAATTGCCTCGAAGAAGGGAATAGTCGGAAAGAAGGGCAGCTTACAAACGTTTCCGACCGGATGCAATTTTGGGGCGGACTTCGTGACTGGAACTGCAGGCGGCGAGCTGTACGTCTGGCGTGGAAATGATCTTTCACGAATAGTAAAAGCACATCAAGGAGAGGTACGCGTCGTATCCAGTACCAGCTCCACTGAAAATTCCGCTGTAAACTCGTTGGTTTTGCTATCGGGAGGCAAAGATGGCCGTGTTGTTATGTGGAACTCCGCCTACCAGTCGCTGAAGAGCTTCGACCTTGAGGCAATGCATGTTGGAAGCTTCGGTCGAGTCATTAACAGCGTCTTTCTGAACGCTACGGGCAAGAAGCTCCTCGTTGGCACTTGCTCCAGCGATATCATCGAGATTGAGGTTGCTAGCGGTGGTGTTCTAAACGGAGGCCAACCATTATTCTCTGGTCACTTCGCCATGGAGCTCTGGGGGTTAGCTGTGCATCCGTCTCAACGAGAATTCGTGACTGTGGGGGACGATCGAACGTTGCGTGTGTGGGATATGGACGCAAAACGGTTAATCCAAGCGCGTTCTCTCCCCGCGAAAGCTCGTGCATGCGCCTACTCTCCCGATTCGGAGCTGCTAGCTGTTGGATTCGGTGGTGACAACGGTGTTCGGCAACGGAGAAAAGCGCCACCTAAGCAAGGACAAACGCAGTCAAGAGAGGGAGGCTTTGCTGTCTTGCGCTCGCGCGATTTGGATAAAAAAAAAACGGTGTTCGAGGACAAACCAGCGAAGGAATGGATAAGTGACGTCAAGTTCTCGCCGTGTGGAAAACTTTTGGCTCTTGGTTCACATGACAACTCTATCTACCTCTACTCAATGGACTCCGGGGCGGCGTCGGAATTCAAGAAGCGCAAGCCGTTCAGCAAGCACAACAGCTACATCACGCACTTTGATTTCTCCGAGGACAGTAGCTACATTCAGTCAAACTGCGGTGCCTACGAGTACCTGTTCTGCGATACAGCATCGAGCAGCCAAGTCAGCCGGGCGTCTTCGGTGCGGGATGTAAAATGGGCCACGTGGACATGCACGTTGGGCTGGCCCGTACAAGGCATTTGGCCCGACTACGCTGATGGAACCGATATCAACGCTGTGTGTGCGTCCTCCTCGCGTACAATCCTCGTGTCTGGAGACGATTCTGGCAACGTCAAGTTCTTCCGCTACCCGTGCATCCCGAAAGGGGTACGAGAAGTCTTCCTGTTTTTTTTTCTTCTTCTTTCTCTGAAGTTTTGACTAACGTTTCGTTGTTTCTGCGTTTGCAGTCCAAGTTCATTGCATGTCGAGGCCACTCGTCGCACGTGGCGAACGTGCGCTTCAGCTGCGACGACAAGTACGTCATCTCAGTAGGGGGCAACGACAGGACCATTTTCCAGTGGAAACTGGTGTAGGCTGCTCCACTTGCATCATAACTCAGCTATCAGCTTCTTTCAGTCATGCTCTAACACGCTCTATTCGCTTCAAACCGTCGCAATGGCCTGGAAGCTGCTTTTCACCTACGTCGCTCTGCTCCAAATTACTTGGTCTCGTCCGCTGTCTTGCGGGTGAAGACGCCCTTGACGTAAGGCAGCGTGGCCAGCGTGATGGGGAAGCGGATGATCTCGATGCACTCGTTGACGATCACCGCGATGGCGATGTTGCCGTATGTGGGGTCGAGGCGCGTCGGGTCGATGAACTTGTCCAGTCCCATCTGCATGATGAAGTCGATGATGCTAGCGCCCGACACGAGGCCCGTATCCAGCGCCACGTAGATGGACACGCCCGACACCAGGTACAGCGACGTCCACCAGATGAGGAACGGCATGCCGTACTGCTGCAGCGTGCCCATGAACTTGTTGGGCTTCTTGGCGACTTCGGCCTTGAGCGTCTCCACCTCCTTCTTCAGCGCGGCGTTCTGCTCCAGCAGTTCCTGGATCTGCTGCTTCTTGCTCTTGCCGCTGTTCAAGTCGAACTGCTCTTCCTCGCTGCGGCTGGGCACCGAAGAGAAGGTCTGGAGCTGGAGGCCGTGGGCGAACGCGCTCTTGGCGCCGAAGCGCGGGCTGTAGGCTGCGGTTAGCGACGAGAAGCACGACGACGAACGCGCAAGACGCTGCGCCAGCATGGGCGACCGGTTGAGCAGCACGGAAGGCTGCGACACGCCGCGGAGCAGCGACCGGAGAGCGGCGCTCTGCAGCATGGCGAGAGGTTGGAGTGTCTGGTGTCCGAAAAGGTGAAAAGGATCAGTGAGGTGCACCACACAATGGCCAAAGGTGGCACCGATTAGAGAAATCACGGTACTGCAATTACCATCATTCTCGTGTAGCCATATTCGGAGAACATGGCTACACAAACCGGCTTCAAGTTGAGCTGGCCCAAGTGGAGCACAACGACTTGTATCTTGCCGACGTCAAGGCAAGCAGAGGCAAGCTGGCCAGAGTGTTTTGATGCAGCGGTGGAAATTATCCACTGGATGCGACTGCCGCACGACATATGATTCCCTGCGGGCGCTTCCGAGTCACTTGTTGGACGTTCTCCGAAGCCGTAGCACCGGTATCCATCGAGCTGACTCCCGAAATGGAGTCCATTGGGCCATCCACAAGTCGATCGACGTGGTTTCGAGCGCAATTCATCATGACGAGCTGGTTGCACACACGTCGCCGCTGGCTGCCGCTCAGAGCTGCTGAGTCGCCGCCCGCGCAGGATCTCGCAGCCTTGCGCTCCCCCACTTTAAATCCGGAAATGCTGCTTGGTTCCCGCTGGAAAATAAAACGGTGGAAGGAAGTGCAACCTGCAGCATACAGAATCCCATACTGGCCGCCAGTTGGGGCGCTGGCCGTTTCTGCCGCTCGGCAGAGGGCATTCACGCTTAAGATATCTCTTGCTGCGGTCGCCCAAGGGACCGGAACGCCTCACTTTCAGCCGAGCCCTGGGGAAGACACGACTCGCTCTACGCTCGCATTGAATTAATTGACGCGCTCCTGTCCTATGACCGGAGCCATGGAAGTCTGCCGACCCGCAGCGGATGTGCCGTCCCAGGCCCCGAGGCCCGAGGACGAGGCCAGCGGCGCCATGTCGGTCGTCGTGGCCGTGGAGAAGTCGCTGCTGCGCACGCTGGCCTTCGTGCTGTACCAGCTGGACCGCAGCTGCGCGCGCTACTGCGCGTCCTCCATCGTGCAATGGTACGTGCAGCTACAGACGCAGCTCCCGCTGGCCGCCGTGGACTCGCTGGACCGCGTGGCCGACTCGGTCATCTCGCTCTCGGACGCGCAGTTCACCGAGTATTGGCGCTCGCTCGTGGCCAAGGAGCTCGAGGAGGCCAACTACCGGACGCGCCAGCACACATGTCGCCATGCTCAGGACGAAGCGGACGAAGAGCAGCACGTGGTAAAGCGCTTCTACCAGCAGCTCTTCCTCGGAGTGCAGCGATTCTTCGCGGCCGAACCGGCCGAAAAGGGGCGCACACAGACCCCGTGCACGTCGCCCGTGGACCTCATGGACGCCAGCTACAGACAACGCAGCACACGGCATCAATACCACCGCACGAACCATCAGAACGACAGTGACGCTGAAGCCAGCGACGACGAGTTCGAGCCCGGCTGGGCCGTTGACTACATGGAGCAGGACGCCAACATCCCGTCCGAGATGACCCGCCGTATGGCTAAGATGATGCACTCGAACGTGCCGACGAACCTGTTCCGAGCCACGGTCACACTCAGCGGCCGGGACGACGACGACCAAATGGACTACTACATGGGCGCCGTCACGCCCGGATCCTTCCCGCCGACGCCCATTACGAGGGACTTACAGACTCGACGCATGAACCACTACACGGTGACCGTGCTGGACCATGCAACCCTCACATTACGGCTGCTCACCGAAGAAAGCTACGCCTGAGCGATCCACAACGAAGCAGGAGGCTGCTGGGACCCCCCGTCGAAGGGGGCTTATGTATTGAAGCACAACTTATTATTCTCTTCGATGAAGCAGAGCGCGAGAAGTATAAAACATGGTGAATGTAAGCAAAACGCGTTTGATCGAAGATATCGTGCGATCACTGCAGCAACTTATTCAGTGTTGGCTTTCCAGGTGGCCTTGGCAGTCGTTAGTGAGCTCTCAGTTCGCATTGTTCCGACGGAAAGCCAAAGGAGCAGCGCTGCCCCCATACTAGCGAACAACAGCGTCACGGAGCTCACAAGCCAATCTGAAGGAAGATAACCTACAGGCGTCAGTACCTCGATCACTGGAAGAGGAGACTCTGTCGTCAGGCGAATCCAGTGGCTGCCACTTCTTGGCGCCGCTTGTTCTTCTCCGCCTAACAACCCCCAAGTCTATTCACCAAGCAGTCAGTAACACCAACATAGCGCTTTACACGATAGAAAAGCCTGCGTACCTGGAAGTAGCTTTGTACATCATCGTCTTCTGATCTCTTCGGCTTTGTCGCAACACTTTCAGCTCCACTCCGGTAGAACAGGAACATGTCAGGAGCGAAGACGGACGCTTGACGGTACAACTCGCTCTCGGACGGAGCTTGGTATCGGAAGTGAATCGGAAATTCTACTCGCACTTCGTTCGTTGGTGGGCTGATCAACGTAAACGACACAGGGAGAATATGAGAACGACGAAACTACATGTGATATCGAAAGGGCTACGAACATGGAGAACTCGAGGCCAACCACATGCTGCGATGAAACTGGTGAAGGTCGCTCGATTTCGATGTGTTTCGTGAAGGACAAGAGCTTCAGCTCGCCAAAGCGCTCCATTCTCTGCAAGAAAATTTACACAACACAAAAGTTAGAAGAAGCATTCAATTCCTGAGTCTGCAAATTACTGGTACCCACCCGAATCTCGTCCAGATCAATGTAAGCAGTGGTTGAAACCGGTACGCGCACAAGGATCGTCTTGTCCGGAGATGCTGTTTCGAACGCCTCCGACTCGATCACCTTTACATCCATGACGTATCTCCGATGGAAACCTTCTCCGGTGATAGCTGTGTGTACCGCGGTCAGCGCCGATAACTTTGGCACTCGGATCTCGAGGATAGATGAAGTTCCGGGCGCTACCTTGTTGCCTGCTAGTTGAGTCCACGAGTACTCGAGTTTATCAAGGTCCCCTTGTCGTGTAATTGATTTGACAACTAGCACATTTGGGCTAGTCTCGGCACTTGGAAGGACAGTTTTCCAAGAATTTGCAGAACTCGAAGGCCCCACAAGCCACGATTCCAGATACTCCGCATTGATAGTCTTTGAAGAAGCTGGGCCACGTCCAAGTTTCACTGCAGCAAACCGATGCTCGCGCTGGGTGGAGCTAAAACTTCGCTTGGCTTCGAGTAGAGATCGTTCCAGTCCTGAGCTGAGGGGAGCACCCTTGCCTTCGCGGTTGAACTGGCTGAAAAAGGCTGTATCTTCAGTCTTTGGCGATAACGGGAAAGACGAGGAGTAGCAAAGGCTTAATGACTTGTCATCGCGCTCGAGAAAACTTTCCTGAAGCGGATCACTCGTCTTCCAAGAGCGAAAATCACACAACGACTTGGCCAAAAACCCTGAAAGGAGAACAGTTTACCGTCAACCCATAAATCCGATACGTACAGCTACTGAGCACTAGATCTGCACCTTTAGACAAACCAGGCAGTTTTCCAAGCGTGGGCAGCAGGTTCTGCTTGATCACGCGGACGTTTTTCTCAATTCTTTCGTGGTGGGTCTCGTTAATCTCACTCCAGACCGCTCCATCAACCAACTTGACTTGTAGATGAATCCCCACGGCATTCACTGTATCAAACAGAGGCGGGTTTGCCAGGTATCGGTCAAACACGGAGCTTCTGACCTCCGAAGCAGGGGCCCACGTGATCTGCAGCAGTCAACAGATCAAAGTGAACACACTAATTACGACAAGCCACCAGCTTTCCTAAAGCAAATGCATTCCTTACTACCTCAATTGCATCGACGAGGGGGTCGAGAGGCTCCTACGCAGAGCAAAACACCGTCAGCCAACTATCTCCGAGGATATCAATAATGAGAAGAGGTAGATCTTTCACCTCCGATTGCGTATCGATCTTGATATTGAACGTGCCAAGGACTCCCCCGCTTGAGGCCTCGACGACCGAAGATCCATCTTCACAATCCACAGTTGATCGGGTTAGCTACCGGCGAGAGGAACCTATCAACGCAGTAGTGCATTGCAACGTTGTTAACGCGCACCGGCATTTGCGGAGACGGAAAGCGTTGCGTCGAGTTGCTGAGGCCACAGAGCGAGCGTTGCGGCTGCAGCTGCTTCGACGCCGAGAGCGAGGATGCCCAGCAGAGCCAGACGCATTGTTGTCGTTTGGCCGAGTTGCAAGTTGAGGGTCTGATAAATGTGACGTGAACTACACGAGGTTGGGGTGGTGTACATCGTAGTTGAAGCGGGTATCTTTCGTCCTGGTAGGACGAAAGACTGCCGCGGACCCGGCTTGCATCAAGGCCAACTAAAAATTGGCAAAGGCATCTGGTGGCGGGCGAAAAGGTAAGCAACGCTGTCGACATATTCGTATATTGTGGCGATGGCGCCATTGCACTCCGCCTCCTGGTCATGGTGGTGCACGTTGAGGCCGAACTGCAAGCTGGTGCAGGAACCCACACGTTCGTCGATTGTGGGGAATCGTCTTGCCTGGAAGAGTGACGTGAGTAACTACATGCACAGCTCAGCACAAACAGCCGTTGTTTCAAGTCTAAACATTGGCCGCAGTCGGTTACGTCTACCTGATTCCAGGCAGCGCGGGCTCAGCCGTTTGCTGCCCGTGCACACGAACGCAAACTGCCATCGTATTACCTTCCCGAGAGGCATGGCGCCACTCTGCAGCTGGCCCACTCACGTCGTGGATGGCTGCGTTCGAGAGCCTTGAAACCTTCCCGCGCGTCCTTCCTTTGAGCAAGCCCAGAGCAAAGTTTGCATACACCCTCCACTTCACAACGGCGACTGAAGTTGTACCTTGTTGTACCTTACAGAGGCCGTTTTAGTGCAAGTCCAGCCGAGGACACTAGCGCAAGTCGCGATGTATTGCTTGAAGCGAATCGTTCATGCAGCATCACCTCACCTGGGAAGGAGCGACGGCAGTCGTAGGGAAAGGAAGGGCGGTGGATGACAGGGATGAGGACGCTGTGACGGATACAAACAGATAGTTTTGACATTCGCTTGCTCCGAGCAGCTCTTCCTCGCTCACCTGTCAGATGACACTTGCATCCGTTCGCCACGCCGGACCTGCGCGTTGGTGTGTTGGTTGTACTGTATCGGCTTATTCACTCAAAGGAAGGCCGCGCGAGGAGGTTTCACTCTCTGCAATCAAGCGCGGGCTGCTTGCAATGCCCTCAGGGGCGTGGAGCGATGGCAGTTTGTGGGCGCACAGCAAACGGCTGAGCCCCCGCGGTCTTTGCGAGTGTCGAGATCAGAATCGACCAGAATGCTTGAAGCGGGGCTGCCTCAACAACGGCCTCAGTTCGTGTAGTTACTCACGCTACCCTCTCAAGCAGGTCGATTCCCCACAGTCGACAGGTGCAGCCCCAACCGAACCTGAAGCAGCATGCCACTCGGCCTCAATGAAGTTGACACCACGACGAGGAGTCGGAGTGCCATGGCGCCACCGCCACCACTATACTAATGCGGCGACAGCGCTGCTTACATGCTCGCCCGCCGCCAGATGCGCGCGCCAATTTTTAGTTGGAGCTCAAGACCACGAGCTTCATGCGAGCGGGGTCCAGCTGGCAGCGCGGCAGCTCTGGCAGGCCGCGGAACTGCAGTAACACGTCTGAAGCAGACCCATCCGGGCCCCGCGAAGCCTCACGTTGGGTAGCGCACTCGCAGCGGAGATTTTGCCTCCGCGAGGATAACGTTGCCGCTGTCGCCTCTTATCCTGGGATGCTGCTGCGTAATACGCTGTCCCATCAAGCGGCCACATCCCAGCGCCCAGCCCATGGATGTCAAGACGGAGTGATCGCGTGGCGCAGTGTCCGTCTCCCATCGGCAAAGCAGTGCTGGTTATTTCGGGTGGCTGCCTGCTTCCGGACCGTCAAAATGGCATGCAAGTCTGCGAAGCCCGAGTGCCAAGCCCTGCGACTCGAAATAACCCGCCTCGATGCCGCGCAGGCTTCAGCGAAGGCGCCGGCAAGCGTTCGCCAGGCTGGGGCGTCTGCGACGCACCAGAATCAACCTGCACGAGGCTGAGGCTGAGGCTGCCACTGCAGCAACCTGCAAGTTGCAGTCCGTCCTTGACATCGACGCTGGAGAGCCCTGCAGCGCCGCGAACGCTCGCTGAAGCCACACCCGCGAGCTAGTAGCCACATGGAGCACGTTGCTCCATGCCATCGCCGAGAGCAATGCCTCGTGGACCCTCCAGCTTGGAGGCGAGCATGGTGGCTAAAGCGACACCAACACCAGCAACTCGTCGCCTTCATGCATGACACCGCGCCGTTTCTCTCCTGCGCCGAACTAGCGCGGCTACCTGCTGGTGGACCATCTGCTCGACACTTTTGGCTGCCAGAGAACGGACGAATCAGGTTTCCCTCTATCCCTTTTACATCGATACTATTTTAGATAGGGTCACCGGAATCAATACTAAATAACCAGGAACTCTCAAAAGCCGAGCGCAGCGAATCGCTGCTGGCCGCAAAAAGAACATCTCTGTTGCTGTTTCATTGCCAAGTCTGATCGAGTGTGGCTCAACGCCAGTACGATACAGGCCCAGCACGGACAAAGCGGGACGCTACATGATTGACGATTACTTAAGTACGATTTCCGCAAGCCCGTTGACCTGCTATCCTGAATACTATCGGATCTGGCAGGCAATCGACTTGGAACTGAATCCTTCGGGGGCGCCCCGTCTGCCGCGTCTTCGCGGAACGCTGCGGCCGCAGTCCAGCATTCGCGCAGTTCGCCCCAAGCGTCCCTCGCAGGCCACACTGCAAGCTGCCAGCGCTACCGCAAGCCAACGCCGCCCAAGCCGCTGGCCACCTGCACCCGCGGCCAAAAAAGATCGACGGTCTCTCGCCGTCTCATCTCCAGGAAACGCCACTGCGCGCGCAGCTTCTCATTGTAGAACTCGCGCCGCAAGGAGCCACCAACGCGGACGCCGAATTGACAGCCGCAGCCCAGTGCGTTTCGAGCACGATAACAGCCTCAGCCTCCTTCGCCTTCGCGCCGCAAGACGCGCGCGAACACCAGACGACCATGGGCAAATGGAACCTACAACGGCGGCGCTCGCACGGCGAGCTGCCGCGCCTGCACGAGCTGGAGCGCGCCGTGCAGGCCGAGATCAAGGACGTGCGCGGCCGCGAGGAGCTGTTCCTGCGCTCCTCGTCCGAGCTCACGGCGCTCATGAAGAAGCTGGGCCGCTCGCAGGGCCGCGCCTACTTCCGCTACGTGCTGCGCGACGTGTTCGGCGAGAAGTCCCGGCTGTACGAGGCCTGCGGCCCGCCCGCGGCCAAGCAGGTGTGCGCCTACGCCAAGAGCGTCATCCAGCGGCTGGCCAAGGCCATCCACTTCGCGCCGCTCGTGCTGCGCGCTGGCTGCCACTACATGCTCACCGAGTTCCGCAAGGCCTTCCCGGAGTGCAAGCACGACGCGCGCATCGTCGTGGGTAGCCTGCTCTTCCTACGGATCCTGTGCCCGGCACTCATCAAGCCCGAGATGTTCGACTTCCCGGCGCACACGGCGCAGTCCTTGCCCACCGGCGTGCAGATCGCCAAGGTGCTGCAGCACACGCTCAGCGGTACGCCCGTGGGGGACAGCGACCCCGCCTTCAACGACACCAACGCCTTCATTTATGCCTTCCAGCCGTACGTGGCCAACTTCCTGGTGCGCTTCCCGCAGATCCGCGCGGCCTTCACGCCCGACGAGGCGCAGCCTCTGCCCGAGGTGCGCGCGCCCGCATCCTGGGACTGCAGCTCGGCGGCGCCCATCACGCCAACGACGCCCACGCGCACCGACAACTGGCCGCCCTCGCCGCACGCCGAGTCCTGGGATGCAAACCGCCCCGCGGCCGCCGGCAAGATGCGCGGGCTCTCTATGAGCTCCAACGACGCCATCAAGAACAAGAAGAAGTTCTCGCTGCGCTTCTGGTCGCGCGGCCCCGGCCAGCGGCACTCGCCGTAGCGACCAGCAACAGCACAACCCAGTCAGGATAGGAAACACTATTTAATCCCAGCACCACACACACGCCCCCCATGCTGCCATGACTTCATGCGTGCATGCATCGCTTCCAGCCCAGCCCCGCCAGCGATCTACGGAAGCACATGCGCCACCACCGCTTCGACTTCCTGATACGCTCGCGGGATCCACGAAGCTTCCGGGGCAACCCCACCTCTTCCTTTCGTCTCTCCTGCCATACCGTATCCACTAGTCACCTGAATCCAAGTATACTTTCAATTTGATTTTGTACCTCCGAGAACATATATACTGCAGCACCATATACCAGATACGTTCAGCGCCTCAGGTGCCCGCTTTTTGGCATCGACCTTCCCTTTGGTCGTGCAGGGAGCGCTCGCCCCGAGGCCAAGGCTCAGCCCGCTGCAAGCTGCAAATGGACAACACCGGCACAGCCGCCATCGCAGGCGCCGAGCTGACGTGCGCGCTGGGCTGCCCCCGCGCCGACCGCGTCTATGCAGGCGCCGCGGACGGAAGCGT